>JAOXJP010039972.1:0-16441 GCA_025762735.1 Platanus orientalis
CTCTTCCTTGGTGAAGTTTAGGGTTTTTCCCAACAAAGGAGACAACGTGTTCTTCTCCTTGCTATTCCGCTGCGTCATACTAAAATCTTAAATATCCTTTCCCTCTTGTTCCATGCTAATGGCCAAGCCCATATCCTAAAAGCCCTGGCTCGACTAATTTTAGTAATCATCTCCTTTGGATTACAAATTAACTCCTTGAAAAAACTATTCATCATGCTTCATTTAATAGTGTTCGGAGACAAGTAAAGGGTGCTTACTTGACAAGCATCAACCACAAAGAAAAAATCCTCTATAGGATTGTTTTACGTCGTCATAGATCAGAAAATTCACCTCATTCACAATGATGCTACCAGAGCAATTAGATTCTTTTTCTCACCTTAACTTCCTAGGGACTTAATAGAACCCTAGAGCAACACTCATAAGTCAAGAAAGAAGAAATATTAGGAAAGAAGAGACCATAGAAGATCAAAGTATATCTGTATCTGTTTCCCACTATGCTCTCCTCTTTCTATATTTGGTTTTTATATGAGACATCCTAAGCATCATATATAAAGAGTTGGATTAGATACAGTCCTAGTGACTCAACGTCTTATCTTTCCAAACAAATACATATATTGGGAAACATAGGATAAGTAATAAGAAGGGGATCCACTTGGACATCCCAAAGCATTAACATCCTCCCACTTGTCCATAGTGATTGTTGTCCAAGTCTTCTGAGAAAGCATCATTCTATGTTTCATGTATTTGCACAAATATAATTATATGATAGTGTATAGACTATGGAAAAATAAATAAATATGCCAGCAAAATTTTGGGTTGCCAAATAGTCTTCCTCACGTCCTCATATTGCTCAGTTTTGGTGAGTCATTTTCCTAATCGTGTCTATATTGGCTATGGGTAACACACAAAGTGATGTCACATTTTAACTGCACAACATAGTCATTAGTCACTAATAAGGACTCAATCATTACCTACATAATCAATATGCTCATAAACGAAGGAAACAAGCACCCATTAACTTATTCAAGTAGGTTTTGAGGTCATCTTACGATACATGTAATATGATTTACATGATACAGTGGAGTTTCCTAACAGTTCATCAATGTCTGCACAATATAGATCTAAGTCTAATCAAAATTCACGCACCTACTCCAGTTACCGACCACATCTGACCTTAAGCTCTAGGATTCTTGTGGCAATTATGAATCATGCTCAACTCTAAGAATCTCATCTTGACATTGTTCAATAATTAAATTTGCAATTGGGCCAGGCTGGCCCAAAGCCCGATATTTTGGCCCAAAAATTAGATAGACTGAACATACAAAACTTCGGGCTGGGCCGAGCTTGGGTCCAACTTTTAGGCCTGAAGTTATATTTGGGTAGAGCTCAAAGACTTAATTGCAGCCCAATACGTGGCCTGGATGGTCCAGTCTGGCCCAGCCCAAAATAATTTACAACATAGCCCAGCCCAAAAATAATTAAACACCCACCATTGATCTATTTTTCATCCAAACCTACATTCATAAAACCTAAACTTTATTCCCACTAAAAAGAGAAACAAACTTCGTCCATGTGATATGTATTTACACCGAGGACAATTATTGACCCGAAATTGAATGTGGAATGTTTAGTTTGGGCGGCCCAAACTGGGCCCAAAACCCGTTATTTTAAAACGGACCAAATTTGGGCAGACTATTTTGGGCTGAGTTCAGGCCTGGCCTGAGATTGGACAAACATATAAAGCTTCAGGCTAGGCTCGGGCTAAGCTCGGCCTGGCCCAGCCCACCCGATTGATAGCCTTACATGGCTTATTAGCATCCATACTAGCTTTCCCATTTTGGTGCTACATAGTCTATTACATGTCTCATCCTACTCAGTCTATGTGCTAAGGTCGGCATTATGTGACTAACTGGCCTTTTCCCTCTTGGTGAAAACATTTAATTTCATGTTAAACATCCCACTGCAAATGTGTGTATAATTTATGTTTAAAAACATAATTCCATATAATGAAAAACCAGTCATCATTATCACTTGGAGAAAACTAATATCAAGGAATAATAACTAAGAATCTAAAGGTCCATTACAAGCACTGGTCAATATTTCCAGAGTAAGACTGCTAAGATGGTCCTGGTAAATATCCCAAGATATAGGCTTAGTCAAAGGATCAACTACTATTGACTCATAGAGATATGTCTAAGTACCACCTCTTATTGCACAACCATGTTTCGATTGTAGTCTTAGTGTTTATCTATGTGCTTTGATTTTCCATGGTACTGAAGGTCTTTCGCATATGCTAGTGCTTCCATATTATCACATGCACTGTGACAGATTGCCTAGCACTATGCACTACATTTGATCGTTGAAAATATCTCATCAAAGATACAATTTGTTGTAATGCATCACGACAAGAAACATATTCCAAGTCCAGCGTAAACAAAGTGATACAAGACTATTTCTTGCAACTTTAATATATAGTGCCACCACCAATTAGAAATGCATATCCAGATAAAAATCCAAGCTCATCCACGTCACTATCCCAGTCTACATCACTATAGCCTTTAATAATAAATCTGCTATTTGATAACACAACATATAGTCCATGGTCCCACTAAGTATTGAAAATTCCATTTTATTACTCTCCAATGAGATGGACCTAGTTTACTTTGATATTGAGTAATTAACACTATTACAAAGAAAATGTGTGAGAGTACACATCATAAAATACATCAAACTCCCACTTGCATTTTCAGAGGGCATATGTAAAATTTGTTCCGTCTTTACATTTATCTTACGGCAAAGTCCAAAATGCAAAGTATATCCTTTTCAGATTGGAGTGTTTACGAAATTAAAATTTTACATTAAAAAATATGCTAGAGAACTCTTTTAATATAACTCTCTTAAGAGGAACTACAAAATCTTTAGAGCGATCACCAGTGATATAAAAGCCAGGTAAAATTTCTTAGCCAATGTCCATCTCAATTTTAGAGTACAACCACTCCTTGATGATGACTATCATTACACTATCATTTCCAACAAACAGAATATCATCGACTTACAATGAGAGTAGTAAGAAACTTCCTCTATTTCCTTTAACTATACACACTGATCTCCATCCATCTTCATAAATCCATAAGATTTAATGGCTCAATGGAATTTGAAGTACTAGTATATAAATATTTTCTTCAAAATGTAAGTGCACTTTTTAGCTTGTAGACATTGTCCATTTGTCCTACTTTGAAGCCTACAACCTGATCCATATAGAACTCTCCATTCAACTCTCCATTGAGAAATGTTGTCTCAACATCCATCTTGAAAATATCTATATTTAGATGTAAAACATTGACTAGAATGAGGTGAATTGAGGTGAGTCTTCTGGTGAAAATGTCTTCTCATATATAATCAATACCTTTAATTTGGGTCCATTTATGAGTAATCTCATATTCTTTCGACTTTGACTTTTAAAACCCATTTGTTTTCAACATCTTACATATCGGTGCAATATCAATGAGTTTCCAAACTTGTTTATATAACATGGAACTTATCTCATCTTGCACAGTATCATGCATTCCTTAAATGCAAGAGCTAACAACATAGGTCCTTGGATCATTGATAAAAATGGAAATTCACCTATAATCTCAAATTAACAATAAGTAACCAATCTATATTAGCTCCTAAGAATCTCAAGACCTTATTGTACGATAATCTGTTATCAAAAGAATCATCTCTCCCACCTTCATATGGTGTAGGTGGAGGTACCACTTCTTCATGAATATTTGGTTCTACCATCTCATAGTACTCAATTGGCATCTGAACTTCACTTTGTAAATAATCTTCAATGAAATCTACATCACATGATTCAATTTCAATTATTCCATCATTGTCTTGTTTATTAATCCAAACATAGCTTATATATTCCCTGAATATCTTATATAAGTGCATTTCTAAGATTTTGTGTCCAGCTATCTACATTGTTAGGACAGTAGGATAGAATATGAACAAAATCAGTTGACTCCTAAGAAGATCAATGAGTTTCCAAACTCGGTAGCATGAAACTTATCTATCCATTCATTAAAAAAAAGTGTGATGACATCATTTCCTAAAGGGCATTGTCTCATCATTATCAATGGAGACGTGTCTCCTTCAATATCAAATCGTTGTTGGGGATAAATCTACGCTTTTTTTTTTTCTTTTTTTTTTTTTTTTTGTAGAAAGAATCAATTTGTGTTTTCTCCTATGAATGTCAAGATCTTTAGTCATGTAGTATTCTCCCATTATCCTTGGTGATAAACGTATTATCATTAGAATCATATATTCACAATAATATAGTGTAGCTAGACATACCTCTTCTATGTGAGTATATATGGTTTCACTGTCTCAATTATCATCTTAGCTTTCCTTTTTCTCAATAAATAATCAAAGCATGGCCTATGAATGCGCTTTCATGTCATACTTTGTATTTTGGATAGATGGAATATGAAATAGAAAAAAAAAAAAAAAAAAAGAACCCAATTATACCCTATAAATGCAGATGACCTAACTCAGATTTTCTTATGGGTTGTGAGAAAGGATTTGTAGAGTACCCAATTGTAGATGTAGGCTATGTTTGGTAACACTCCATGAATTTAGCTCTCAAATCCTGATTCTAGATTCCACCAAGAATGCATTCTTTGCAATCAATTCCGGAATCAAAAATGTGTTTTGGAAAAAAAAATTTTAAAAATAAAATCTTGACAATGATGATGATGATGACTAAGAAGTAGTAAAATCAACAAAAATAAATATCAAAAAAAAAAAAAATAATTGGGAGCTGGAATCGAAGAAACAACTTTTTCTAGATTCCAAAAAGTGACTCCAAAACGGATTTGGGTAGTGAAATCCAAGGAGAGAATCTGAAGTTACCAAATATCATTTTTGATAGAATCACTCTTTCAGAGTGTTACCAAACGCGGTTGTATACTATAGCAAAAGCACATCTCCCTAGGGATTCAAATGTTCCATTGTCAATCTCACCTTATACACTAGAGTGTGGCTCCTTTTTCTATTCCATTTCGTTTGATCAAAGAATAAATTATTAATTTCCTACATATGCTATTCTCTTGGAAATCTTCTTCATTGACTCAAACAAATACTCATAACCTTAATCAATCCTAACAACCTTAATTTTGGAATGGTAGAATTGTTTTTCTTCTAATCAAAACATTTTCATAGCTTTTAGTTTGTGTATCATTTGGGACTTTTTCCACAAACATTCAATTCATATTATCACGAAGAAACTTCTTAAAAGTGTCAAATTTTAGTGTCCAAGCATGCAGTTTCATAACCAATGCACCTATAAAATAAAGTTTTAACATGTCCCACATCTTCCTAGTCATCTAGTACCCTTCGAAATTGTCAATCAATTCGGTATCCATGTTTCTTAACAAAGTAATGCATGTGCATCAATCTTACTTTACAAATTCAAAAATGTATCCATGTCTCTACAGTGTTGTGCACTATTAACATCCCTAGGTCTACGCTTTTTACAACAACAACAAAAAAAAAAAGTATATTTATATTATTTAATAGTGTATCCATTATTCTTCCCTCATATATGAGATATTGGATCTTACAATGACAAATTTCATAATATTTAACATCTAATTTCTCTCATTTATTTAAATCTACAACTACATCCGAAGATGTAATTTCACTTCTCTACATTCCAAAATTATGTACAATTTTGTTTTCATTTGTATTTTATTTAAATCATAGTAGAAAAACAATGATATACGATAAATGTGGACGAAGGAAGAAATAGCACTTGGGAATAAACACAAATAGATTTTAAACAATTTCCATCAGCCACATGGACGATTATGATGAAGAGAAAATTAAAGTATGGGACATGACCCAGTAGGCTATAACTACCACTAACTTTTATAAATAGTAGCAACAATGAAGAGAAATGGTCCCTCACCAACAAGTAGGTTTTAACTACCACAAGCTTCTCAGTTTTATCCCATCCATTATATTTGTTACCAATTATCTTTAGCTTAATTCCTCTCTAGGGAGCCTTAGTTTAACTCATTCAACTATAGTCGATTAGATTCTTCCATAGGATCTTAGATTCTAGCATTCTTACACTATAAGAAATCGATGCCAAGACATAATGCTATAGACCAAAAGCTTGAAATTGCCTCAAAAGAAAATCAAGAGTATATTCCTAAACCTCCCCAACTTCTGAGAAATCCATGGAAAGAGGGATCTTCCTTTCATCTTGTGGCACTAGAATTTTTCGTTGAAATCATTACCAGTACTTATCATGAAAAAAAATTCATGACCAAAGGTTTAACATTAAAGACTGGAAATTTTTAATCAAATGATGGAAGGATACTTTGAACAATTAAATAATCTTGGTCAAGTGCTAAATATTTTATCTTTGATTCCATTAGAACAAATGGATAGCTAACCTCCAATAGCTTTTAAGAGAATAAGCTAGCTAATCAACAGAATCTAGGTAATGAAAATGGCCATATGGGGCTCTGGGACATCTATTAAACCTATAGCATGTGGGGGTTAATAAAGTAAAAATAATAGGCACCACTAATACTGCAATACCATTCTTTAGTCATAACCAACCAAATATCATTTAGAATGTAATCAATCAATAATAGTTAAAAAGAAAGAATCACCCAATCTATCAAAAACCATCTCCTAGATAGATAAAGTGGAAGTTTGAATTTTTGAGATGATACAAAATCCCTAATTTTCTTTTATCCTCTTGAGAGAGTTACTAATCCACAGTCGAGCATATCGGTTGATATACAATGTACTGCAAAGACGCATTAATAAATGAATTTCTTGAGCTTAAGCTATATGGAAATTCCTTTACCAATACTTTCTTTGCATGGTATGTTAGCTTACCACCAAATTTTATAATGACTTAGCAGAACATGGAAGTTATTGCATATAGAATTCCTTTGGACTAAGCCCAAGGTATCCATGGTTGATCTATCACACCAATGATAGTGACAAGGTGAATTAATCAAAAGGTACATTGCTCAATTTAAGAGGGCCAAGAATAAATGTTATGTTATGTTATGTTATGTTTCTAGATTCAAAATCTGTGAAATTGGCACAAATGGCCTTGAGATTAAGATATTAAAGAAATTTGAATGTATGAAGTTTGAAAACTTGTTTGAATTGATGGCCAGAGCTACCAGATATGAGTGACTCCTCCACGAGAAATTCAAAGGAAAAATTCTTCTACAAGAATGTGTTACATTAACCTAAAACTAGGAAATTGATGTGTTCAAACTCATTACCAAAAATTCATGTGTGGCCATCCTTAAAAAGAATGGATACAACTTAAATTTAGGACAATTCACTTAAAGAAATGGCTTTGAAACTAGTATTTCTTTTGATAACTCAAGAGTTAGTAAAAAAATTATTACTTATTATTTTTAAAATCTATTAAGTTGGTTGATACATAAAATGCCTACAGTCGAGAAAATCAAGAAAGAAGAACATTGCATGTGTCGTGGGTTGAAGATCATTTGACCATTAATTGATTAATATTCAGAGATGTAATCCAAAAATATTGACACAAGACTACTAAATATCCAAACAAAGGAAAGGAAGAGATAGGGGTTTACTTAAACCTATTTCTTACAACTATGACAAAAAATATTTGAGAACACTTGGGATTCCTTGGGAAACACCTCATCCAAACATAGACCTTTGTCGATCGACTATAGATGTATCACCAAAGATTCATTGGATGAAGAATGATGATTGAAACAAATCAGTCAATGCTAAGAAAGATCCCATAAACTTGCACCTAAATATTGTACCTCTTTTGATGTGGAGCCTAGACCAAAAAAAAAAAAAAATCTTTGTTCAAGATGAAACAAGGAAGTCAATGATGGAATATTCAAATGAGCGAGTTATCTGTCAAATGAAATATGCAATTTGGCCACCTTGTATATGGTAAAGACCAAATTTCCACCATCAACCCTTGATGATGGATTGGAACAAAATAATTTATTGGAAGTTTGAACTGAAAGCTCACATAGTAAGTCATCCACAAAGTTGTATTAACATGTGGACAAGGCTAACCCATTCAAAATTTATCTAGCTCATGATCAGTACATAAAAAAAGGATGGCACGTTAGTAAGAGGCCACCAAACTACTTCAAGTTACCTATAACCCGGAGGTTAGTCTAAAGTTTAAAACTATTGTGGCAATTAAATCCAATGTATAAAGGACCAAAGATTGAGATTGACCGAAGGGTAAAGTTATACAAGAGGGAGAACACTCTATTGTGGACTTACTAGTGGTTGTAGAAGTAGTGGATGTGGACTTAATTAGGGCCTTTAACTTACAATTGAATGAGTTGGTTTGCTAATTTGTAGCGTTTCTACTTTCGGATAAGTAGCTAAAATTCATAAATCAATCATTTCCTTTGGTTGGGAAGTCAAGTTCATGTTGTCGTGCCCTTAGATTTTCAAACAAGACTATAATTATTGTTGCTAAAAACAACCATCATCAACCGTTGAGGAAGATCGGAACAAGCTAAATAAGAGCGTTGGAGAGGGAACGTGCTTTAGGAGACCTTGAAATCATATATAAAAATGAAGATCTCAACTTTAATGAAGATTTTCTCATAGATTTTTGGAAAAGCCAACAGTTAAAATGGCATAGCATCTTAAGCCATTATACATAACTATTCATATGTATGGTTGCCCAGTTCAAAGGGTCTTAATAAATATTGAAACAGTGGTCAATACTTTTAATATAACATGTTGAAACTCTTAATAAAATCAAAGAAGAACTAATACATATGAATCTTTCAGTCTATAGTTTTATGGCAGAAGAGACCAAGACTAAGAGGTTTTACTTGTTAAACTCACATTCGATAGCAAGTAGCTTTTGTCTTATTTCTTATATGTGAATCAAGATCGCACTATAATGCTCTACTTGGGAGAGACTAGATTCACTCAAACTGGTGCATTCTTTCATCCTTGCATTAATTCTTAATTTTTTGAAATAGAGTCCAAGTCTTAGTTGCTTCAACAGATAAACAACCATTTCTAACCAAATCTAATGTCTTTTAGGTTATTTTCTATGAAGGAAAAGTGAGTCCAATTTAGTTCATCGGCCTAATAAATTTAGCTAACCAACAAAGATTACAACTATTGTTGAATCCTTAGTAAAAGTAAAAGATAAAAATGTAGTTATAAAGATGATGGAAGAGACAAGTAGGCCACTTCTAAGGAAACAATTGATGTTTTTCCATGGTAGAAAAAGAAAAAAAAATGAGATCAATGGGCATGAAGTAGACCATTAGGAACATTTTGGCCTACATAGCTAAAAAGGGATCTTACATAGAAAAGTTTCATAATAAATTAGCACGGTAGAATGCGTGTTGGAGAATGGAGAAGATGGTCTATCATCTAGGGGATTTAAACGAAATATTTAGATTCTGCACTAGCCAAGATGGATGAACAAAAGGCTTATGTGAAAAATCCATTATTAAAGGTTAATATCATCTAAGAAGAGGAATCGCAACCAACATATATTAGTAAATTTCTAGATCCAGGCCAAAAGACCATCCTAATGTTATTTTTGAAAGAATCCTAATACTATTTTGTTTATGATTATCATGAGATTCCAAGATTGGATCAAAATTGAGTGGAGCATAGGGTCCCAATCAAATATGGATATTGCCTAACTAAACAACCACCTCGAAGGATGTCACTAGAGATGACAACAAATGTTATATAAAAAATTGAATGGTTTCTCAAGGATGGTTTCAATCTATTAATCAGCTATGTTGAATGGTTTTCAAACATAGTCCTATTCATAATGAAAAAAAAATGAGAATTTGCATTGATTTTACAACTCTTAATCTAGCTACACCAAATGATGAATATCTATGAAAATGGTCAATCTCTTGGTAGATGGGGCTTTTAGGGGAAGAAAATTTTAATTTTAATGAATGGTCATTCAAGCTATAACAAAATACGCATCGCTGATGAGGATGTCCCTAAGACAATGCTTAGATTCCTAAGAGCGATTGGCACCTATGTTGAATAGTCATGCCGTTTGACATGATGAATGCTAAGTCAACCTATCAAACAGACAAGAATATGATTTTCCATGACATGATCGATCACTTCATGAAAATATATATTGATAATATGGTAGTTAAATCTCAATCAAGGACCTATCATCTACCCTGCCATTGAAAGAATTTGAGAGAATGATGTTGCATAAATTTAAAATGAGCCCACTCAAGTATTCCTTTGGGGTTTGATCTGGAACTTCCTTGGATTTTTCTTCCATTAACATGAAATCAAAGTCAATTAAAAAAATGTAAAGGCATCCAAAATGTGAAACCACTAAGAATAAAATGAACTCTAATATTTTATTGGTCAAATTATCTTTCTGCATTGTCTTGTTTCAAACTCAATAGATAAGATGAAAGCATCTTTATACCACCACAGAAGGATAAGCCCCTTCGACTCTACATTACTGTCACCAAAGAATCTGCCAGAGCATTTTTAGTATAGGAAAATGAAGTTAACATGATCCAAGCCACATATTTCTCAAGTCAAACTATAAATGCAGTTAAAAAAGAAATCTTTGATAGAAAACTTGTGCATGTATTTGTCTTTTTTAGCATTAAGTTGAATAATAATATTGTCCCAACATTGTGTTTTTAATTACTAAGAACACTATATGTTTAATTGTTAATACTAATATTATATAATATATGTTATCACAAAAAAAATTATTTGGTTGAGTTAGAAAATGGATAGTAGCTTTAGCAAAGTATTATATTCAAAATGTACAACAAATGGTAGTCGAAGTACAAGCATTAGTTAATTATTTGGCAGATCATCATCAAGCGATCGATAAAATAGATTCTCAAGAAGCTAATGAATTATTTGAAATTACTATCACCCATTGAAAATTAATTTTTGATGGGTTAAATATTGAGCCTAATTGTTGTGTAGGGATAATAATTATGTATCCCTCAAAACATAAAATAAAATTTGCACTCTAGTGCACAAACAACAAAGTCAAATACAAAATCCAAATTGTTGGTCAAAAAATGTTATTGCAAATAGGGGTTTAGACAGTCAAAGTTATTGGAGATACCTAATTGATCATCAAGCAACTAAATTAGGAATACAAATGTTCCAACTGGGTTTTGGCCCCTTACCATTCCATAGCCATGTAGCTATTAGAATGTTTTAATGATGTGGTATTAAAGTTCATACCAAGGGAAAATAATCAAATGGCCCATGAGATGGCTTTAATTACTTCTCAAATAACGGTCTAGAAATGAAAAAAGGTATTGCCCTCAATAAAAATTAGGGAACACCTTATGACAAGGAACGATGATTGGAGGGATCCCATCATTTAGTATTTAAAGAATCTAAACTATAAAAAAAAAAATTAAAGAAATTGTAGAAAGATAAGAATTATAGCTCTTAATTATGTTCTTCTAGAGAAAGAACATTACAAGAAAGGTTTCGATGGACAATTGCTAAATGCCCAGGGGTTGATGAAGCCAAGGAGGCTATGGAACAAGTCCATTAAGGGTTATGTAGGGAAAATCAAGATGGAGAATAAATAATGTGACTATTCTAGAGATGTGGTTACTATTGACCAAAGATATTGGTTGATTATGTCCACCATGCTAATGAATGAAAAAGCATGCCATAAATATAGACCAATCCAAAGAGTCTTCACTGTCTACCTCCATGCTATCATCAAACTATGGCCATTTCAAGGGTGGGCCATGGACTTGATTGAAAATGTGAATCCGATATCTTATCAATTACTTACATTTGTAATAGTAGAGACCAACTATTTTATCTAATGGGTCAAATCTGATCTTATGAAAGAGGTTGGTTACCAATGTACCATTAATTATTTCAAATAAGTTTGATACACCATTTTTTCCTACTAGAATCAATTGCAGCTGATGTGGGAACTGTTATACTGGTCAACAAGTAAAACTATTTATAAAGGATTTTGAAATAAGATTACTTTTTCCACTCCATACTATACCCAAGCTAATGGGTGGACCAAATCCTCTAATTGAATTTAAAAGATTTGTTAAGAAAATTGATTAAGGAAATATCTCATCATGGCATAAAGTCTTGTCACAAATACTTTGTGCATATCATGCTTCATGTTGGTTGAATACAAGGACTAGCTTAGATGCATTAGTATGGGAATGAAGTTGTTCTTTCAATGGAAGTCATAATTTCATTATTAAGAGTGGTTTTCCAACACTAATTGACAATGGTCAAGTTCACTAAGGCCAGCCATGTCAAGTTAGAAAACTCAAATGAAACAAGGTTATGAGCCTTAGACTCTTTACAATCCAACAAATAAAAAGTGGGAAAAGCATTTAACAAAAGTGTAAAAGTCAAGTCCTTTCAAAAAATTAAATTTGGTTTAGAAGGCAATATTGTCGATAGTGATTGAGTCGAAAGAGCAGACTAAATTGATAGGAAAGATCATCAGGCACAAGGATCCTTCTTATGATAAATGGTATTCCAACTAAGAAAAACCATACAAGGCCTTCATAGTAAGAGCTTATATTCTAAAATAGTTCAATAATAAAATTAAATTAAAAACAATTAATGGATAATTTCTTAAATAGTATTACCCAACTATTTGGGAGGCTATGGATAAGAAATAATGAGAAGAATTAGAATAGGTCAATTATTAAAATGAAAGAATGTGATAGAAAGAAGATTAGCTTGCAATAGATATCAACAAAAAAAAAAAAAAAAAAGCTATTACCTCATAAAGAAACAAAAATAAAGTTATTTGTTTACCAAGCAAATCATTCACCTAAAAGATTAAAACAATCATTTAACTAGTTAAAAGAAAGCCATAAAAACAAATTTAACCATCTAGAGAGAAGTGAATTTGGTCAAAGACCAAAATTTATACTAACAAAAGTTCATAACATCTCATCAATTGCAATTAATAATATAAAAATAAAAAATAAGTCTAGAGATCACTCAAACAGTTCTTCTTAAAATCCTCCCATAGCTTCATTATTTCAACCTTCTTCTTGATTGACTCTTCTTTCCTTTTTATCCATAAATCAATTTCAGAGTTCATTTTTTGGCGACACTCTGTAACTTGCTTGGCCTGAGTGGTCAGCTTCATTCTCATGTTGGTGATATCTTCCACCTTCTTCCTCTTCATTACTACTTCTTCCTCTAGTTTCTTTTGTTGTGCAATCATATCTTTAATTTGCGCATCAATCTTTATCATAGATTCCTCTATAGCTGTAACCTCATCCATCAAAGGTTGAATCTCAATTGAATATTTTCTAAATTTAGCTCTGTATAAGAGAATCTGATTGTATAATGAAGCATATTCTACCAAGAATGACTCGGCCGCAGAAATGGTCTGGATGGATGATTCATATTCTGGTGTAATATTAGAAAAAGAAGTCAAAACATATGCAAATGTTGCATATTCACTTTCTGGGGCCCCATATGATTGAAGAAGATTAATTATGTCATCCATATCAGATTGATGACTAGGATGGAAAGCATTACCAAAATCTAAAGAAAGAAATATATCAAGCTTCTTCTTAATCTCGGCTAGCTTCTCTACATTGACTAATGAAGATATGGCAGGGGAGGTTGAAACTGTAGCTAAAACAAGGGGCTTGTCTATATCATCCAAAGAGTCAAAGAAGGCTTCCATATCCTCATCCAGAAGTGGGGTGGCCACATTCTCTTGGGTTACATCCTCTCTTCTCTCTTTGGTTGTTATCTTCTGTAAGCTTTGAGAAATAGGTTTTTCTTGAGTCTGGGTTTCATCAAGTGTTGGACCAAGAAATCTTTTGGTAGAATGAGAAGGAGTAGTCACAACGTCAACTTCAGCCATTCTATCAAGTGACAAAAGGCTATTAGCTTGAATTGAACCTTCAAATTCTGATTGGGGTGCCTCTAAGGAACTACCATTTCCATTAAAAAATTCTAATTTCATGTTGATAGAAACTTCAATGTCAGTGGAAGAGAATGTGTTGTCTGACATGATCTTTTTTCCTTTTGGAGGAGGGGATAGCCTTTCTATAAGATCAATAGTAATGCCAAGTTCTTTATTCTTAGGGGTACAAGAATGGCGAGTATTTTTTTTGTCTACTAGCTGTAGTGACTGTCAAGAGAAGGGTGTTGCTTTGAGATCTTTGAAAGGATGAAATTCAGAGACTTTCTTATAAGACTTCCTCAGTTAAATATTTTGCTACTCTTATTCTTCTTGCTCTAAATCTGGAAGAGGTTCAGCTACACCTACATAAGTTGAAAAAGAAAATATCATGTAAATATTATTAGATGTAAAAAAGAAACAAGGGAGAAACTAAGAAGTATCAATCACTTTCTTCTCAACAACCACCTGGTTACCAACACATCTAACAACATCATCAAATGAGTGTTGGCCATTGATACTCACAAAGGTCACAAGATCATTTGATGACCATCTAGAAAGATAAAAATATATCAACCAAAATAAGTTTTGACCAAGGGATTAGAGGATGAACTTGTTAAGTCTATATGTATTGTCAATTCCATGTCAATGTTAAATGAGTTATGTTACGTTATGGTTCTACATAATTGAGTTTGTAAAGTGTGAAGAATCAAGGAACAAGCACAAAAAACTCCAAGAAACACCAGATCAAAAACTAAAGTTTCACAAGTTACTCAAGCCTATCCATGACAACTAAAGAACTTCAAGAGGCCAAGTCAACATGCATTCAGTACTGGACAGGTAAAAGGACAAGTTGAACTTATTTAAAATCAAGTAGTGCTCAAAGTTCCTCAATTGAACCAAGGTAGGACCTAAGAAGATTTAAAGGACTATATTATGACCCTAGGACTAACCTCAAGTGTCATGTTCTAAATGAATCAAAAATTCAAAAAAATTATAAGTACTAGAACTGGCAGGGGTTCGAGCACTTGAATAAGACCTTCGAGCGCTTAAAGGACCCATCCAAGTGTTTGAACTTGCTCAAGGAAACCAATACCAAAAAATGGTTTTCCTTTGAGTGCTTGAATGACTTGGTTCGAGCACTCAAATAGGTCATCCGAGTGCTCAAATCCCCTAGAAATATAATTTTTTTAATTTCAAATTGTTATAAATGTTAGTCTTTGAATAACTATAATACAGCCGTTGGAGCTCGAAAAGTACTATATTTTTCTCTATAAATAGAGTGCATAATCTCCATTAATAATAAGAAACATGAGAGAAAAGTATTGAAAGGATAAAGTCTTCCTTGAGGGTTATTCAAGCTTAAAGAAGCTTACTCTGTACTTTGATATTGGTATACCTATATGTGAAAGGTAGCCACACAACTTAGGTGTGTTCACACTTATAAATCCATATTACCAAGTTGTGTTGGAGAGGAATAGGCTTTTACTTTGAGTCTAATTAAAAACAATCTTGCTTCTATGAATATTCTTATCTAAGAAGTTCTCAAAGATAAACCGGATAACATATTAACCTATAAAGAGGCTTGAGCACTGCACACAATCAACTCTATTGCAATTGATCTTCTACCGAAATCACTAGACTAGAATATTCGTCGGAGACATCAAGTATAGTACCTTCATTTACCGAAGCCATTGGAGGAAGTTAAGTAAATTTGTTGATTTAATTTTGTAATAGTGTTAAACTATTAACAAAAATAAATAAACCAACCGAGATCATAGAATGAACCGTTCAACAATGAACATAGGCCGGAGTGCCAAACCACTATTAATCTCTATGTCTTTATGTTGTCTGCATCTTTTCTTATCTTGTGCTTTTATGTTTATCTTATTTATACAAGTTGCACAACACATTGATTGAAGTTATCTAAGGTTAAACTAAAAGAATAAATCAAGCAACCTTAGGGAATTATCAACCCGTCTCCTACTCTACTATAGGTAAGACTATAGTGCATGACGAAGAATAGTGATCTATGATAAATTTATAGAGATTAGATTTACTTGTGTGTTATTTTGCTGCATACTAAAGTATAAATTCAAGTAAATCTAAAAGTGGATTTTCATAAGAGGGGTGATATAAGAAAAATAGTCTTTTCTTGAAGCTTTACCCTAGAGAGCATCATCAAACTATAGTTCGAAACATTTTGAAGTTATTTTCATGTTCTTTTAAAAGCTTCTTATATTTCTTCTTCGGCCACATCTTTAAGGTCCAGAGGGTTATATGATATGCCCAAAAATTTTCATGACATTTAATGACAGTTATCTCTTTTGTTTAGGAATGTTATGTGGTCATTTACTTTTTTGATTTAGACCCGTGGATACGTGAAAACTTGGCATTGAGGTTGATATCACCTGCAATGCCTCCCTTGTGCGACATCGAAGGACGAGACACAAGGGGGGAATCCATTCACTTTTTGGGATGTCACAT
>JAOXJP010039983.1:0-16440 GCA_025762735.1 Platanus orientalis
GTATAAGAGACAGATGGTATGTAGAGTATGTCATATAAAAAATTAGATCAAACAATGCTCATTTCATATGATTTTTTGAATTTTCTTATTTTTTCAAAAATATAAATAAATAAAAAATTTCCGAAAAGAAATACAGAGATTACCTAATGCAGCGGCACTGGAGTAATTGGAGGCACGTGATAAGCACTTGCATTGAGGCCCACAACTAACAAGTTGAACTCTCTAGACCTGGGACCGGGGGGCGCTTCGCGCTGTTTTCGCCAATTTGCCCTTGATTTTAGGCAGATTTCCTTTAGAAATTGGGGTTTCAGGTTCGATCTTTCAATCCGGCTCAAATCTAACTTCTCAAACAAAATAGACTCAAGTGGAGTCCTAGATTTAGCTTCAAAAAATGGGATTTTAAAGGTTTTACAACGCTGTGATATGGGGTGTTCTTCCGCTATGAAAGGTGTCTAGCGTCTCGCCTTATATTTTAAGCAAAAAATGCCAAAAATGACCCTTGTTTCGCGAGATGGGTGCATCTCGCGCGGAACATCTCGCGAGATCCTGTACAAGGCCTGTTTTTTCACTGTACATGGCCTTTTCATACCGTAGGCTTGCGATACCGAGACATCTCGTGCTAGACGGCCCGTCTCGCATGAGATTTTGAACCATGATTAGGAACATGTGATGTGATGTGATGTGATGTGACGAGCTGAGCTCAGGCATCAAGCTCATCACGAGCTTGAGCCTGATCTTTGTGTGACAAGCCTGAGCTGAGCTGGGCAAAGCTCGGCTCGTTGACACCCATATTACCTAGTATTTCTTCTCACTACTCACAGAAATAGTCATTTAATATCCATAAGGATAGTTTCATTACTTGGATACTTTAAAAATATATATAAGACCATTTTAGATAGTTCAGAAAATAGTGATTATTGACACATTTCAGAGCAATGGACATCAACGGGAAAAACCTTGTTGGAGGCAAACCTGATCAGCCTTGGAAGCACTAGCATTCTCAGCAGATTACAGCTAACACTGAGGTATCTTTCAGAAATGAAGACTCCTTGATGCAATTGATGCCCTGTTGTTACAGTCAATAGGGAATGATGATAACAAATGTCAGGTATCACCTTGCACATAAAGCTTGTTGATTGGAAGCAAACAATAGTACATAGCCAAAATTCTAACCATGCTTGACGACATCTAACAGCTTCTTGACGAACTGTCCTCTTTGGATCATCAAGAGCCTTTGATACTGCTCGTAGCACCTGAGAAAGAGAATGTGTGTTGGGGGGGGGGGGGGCGGAGGCGATAAAATAGGTTACACGGACAGGTTTTGTGAAACAACCAATTAAACGAATAACACTGATGTCAAAGCCCCAGTAGTAAGTGCCAGCAGTTGAATAGAGCCGCTACATACCTTTTTCTGATGTCACTAGGCTCACTTAACAGCTGGCACTACTGTTGGGACTACAAAGTTTCTTTTGTAAATACAGCATCAGCTATCAGAACTTGGTGAATAGTTAAAAGAAAAGGAGAAAGTGCAGTGCGCAATCTAAATTTTATGTAATAAAATCATATTAACCTGTGTTCTCATGGGATAAATCCTCACGTGGGGCAGCCCACACAGAGCAACAAGACATTGAATTGCTGTCTCACGAACAAGCTGAAACATGCCAAGGATTAGAAACGCTTTCTAGAGAATTTGATTCGTTAAAAACAAAGGAAAACAGGAAGAAACTGTGTTAATGGGATTTTTTTTTTTTTTTTTTAAAGAAGAATGTGTAAGGACGATTCTCTCATAGATAAAAATCTAACAGGTTTTCGTAACTTGTGAGCATGATAAAAAAGTTTTTAATCTAACAGATAAATATCAACACATTTTCCTGACATAAGAGTTTTGAGGCTGTCATACAGAAAAGGGCAGGAGTATCACCATTAAAAATACTGATACAAAGAACTTTGGTGGACGTCAGAATGTTTCAGGATAACAAACTGGGGCAAGAAGAATGAAGCCATTATATATATTACCGTGGAAACCTGGCATACTGTAACAGTGGAATACTGGAGGCAATAAGCAGCAAAATGCTTTAGTGAAACTCTGGTACAAGGTATATTGTAAAAGTTACAGGGAGAGAGAGAGAGAGAGAGAGAGAGAGAGAGAGAGAGAGAGAGAGAGAGAGTGTATATGTAAAAGATAAACTTGGGATATACCAAGTAAAAACATATGGTATAAATGTGCTTGAAGACAAAACCTGCCAACTAAAAAATAATATTTTCATAAAAGATACAATACCGTCATGTGGGAGTAGAAGGCAAGTCCAATGACGCGGTTTATGATTATATGCGCATTCTCTGTCACAGCTTCTTGTCCTGCATGCATGACCAGAATTGAATATTCATAAGAAAGCTTTGGATAACGATCACTTTATTTAAGAATTGCAACCCAGTTATAATCAATCTTTGTCTAACGAAGTTTGACTTAAACAATCCTTTTAAAATTTGGGAAGGTAAGCTAGGCAAAAATATTATCTAGCAAACGAGCATTAATGAATACTAATAAGATTTCAGTCTTCACTCAAAGATCAGAAACCAATAGTCAGCTCAACATAGATACTACAGAATGGCCAACTCAAGGATGATATTAGGTACCCTTTGAAAAAGGATCATGCTCAATAAAATGTCTTATAGATATGATGTTTTTACTGGGTGGACTTCCACAGTATGCGACAACATGACTTCTCAGACATGATAGCAAAGATATTTTTTTACTGGAAAAGTACCACCATAAGAAAAAGCATTTGTCCAAAAGCCATCAGAACCTTAAATAGAAACCGCAGAAGTTGCAGAAAATATTAGATTTACTAAACAAGGTTAATGAACTTAACAACACAGATAGGTCATGAATAGATTTGTATATACAATACAGATAGGTCATGATTACATGTATATATACAACAATCTCACCATTTTCATCCATTAAGATCCCAGATAAGACCAGCAAAAGGCTATAGGTTAGTTCTTTATCCAGAATATCCACACTTAACATGGATAAACCATCCAATAGCACAGGAATAAGCTGCAAAAGAGAATGATACTTTACTGATAATGATGATGACATAAAACTGGCTCTGTAACCTTAAAATCCTTTTAGAAGTAATAAAAAAATGATTTTTGGAAAAACATATCACTTAGAAGTTCTGATGTTTTCAAAACTTACCTTCTTGGCTTCAGCTACAACAGCAATGAGTGGAGCCTCAGAAATAACATGCCCAAAAGCCCGATGCAACATGGATCTGAAATCATGTTGCAGTGTTAGTGATAGAACATAACTTGTCATCATAACACGAAAAATTAATACAATATTAGCATCCTTCAGTTCGAACCTAGTTTATTTTTCTTCTCTTGGAATTCTAGACCAGTTTCTCAAATTCTTGAGATTAAGTTTATAGCTCTTGAAATTGCTTTCTTGATCTTTACTTAAAGTTCTAGTTTAGATTTTTGTATTTGTCTTCTCAATCTATTTCTCTTAAATTGGACCAACCCTAACCATAGGCTAATTCTCTTAACCAAATTTAAAAAAAAAAAAAAAGAAGAAGAAGCTAATTCTCAGTTTAAGAATACTCCAAATACTATGTTTCCTTTAATTACCATCCCTATAAAATCCTAAACCTAACCCTAGTAACCCAAATTCTTGATGCCTTGGTTTATATTATTTTGATGCCATATATCTTGAAATCTTAACTTCTTCTGAAAGTCACCCTAAAACCCATAATTTTCAAAACCCAAAACCCTGGTTAGTGAAATCTTCAAAGATTTAACCCAATTCTTTATTTTAAAAGATGAAAGGACCGGGGGGTACCCCTCAATTACCAATGTTGCTGTATAACTCGTGATAGTGTAAAATAGTAGTACTACTCTTTGATAACACATCTAATGAAAGAGCATCAGACACAATGATGTTAAATTGATTCCATCAGCATTCAAATATGTCCCCCATAAACTGCCCAGATAAACATTTTAAGTCTAGGTAGAAATTATTTAGATTAACATCATAGTTTGTTGTATATATATATAAAACAGCTTCCCATGTGAAATAACACCCAATATGTGCAAGAAACATTGATAAGATACACACCTTGAAATTGAGGAATCAGATTCCACAATTGAAGATAGTAGAATTGGCAGCATAATAGAGAAGAAATGTTGTTTATAGAGTGGTCGTATGGTTGCGTGACACCTTTTGTTCAAACAAACTTCAGAATCACTCAGAAGAGTATGGAATGCATCAGCTGCAGATCTCATCACAAGAGGATGGATATCCTGCCCGCCCCCATCTCCCAACAGGCATCTCAAAAAACCCATCATGATATCTTTCACCTTTTCATGCCCTCGCATAAGCAAACCCTTCCCTATCCATGCCAGTCCAACCATAGCACGGGTTTGAACCATTACATTGCTGCTAAGGTTGAGGCATACACGAACAATATCTTCCTCATTTCCATCCAAAGCACTACATTTCCTCAAAAGAGCATTACCACATGTACTCCATAAATTCATCTTGAAGATTGTATCCACTGCTTCTTCCAAAGTGCAAGCACAAGAGACGTCTGTTGTGCTGATTTTTACAGGCAATTTGTTAACTATAGAACCCAATGCCTGAGCTGCTGGAACATGTCCTTTCAGAAGGCCAGTCATGAACAACTCCAATATTACTCTTAAATTTGGAATACGTGTTTGAGGATGAACAGCTATAATTACTGATGCACATAATGAAATAAGCCATTCATCTCTACATGAAGAACTATCTAAATCTTGAGTAAGTTGCAACCCTTCTAGATTCACAGGAAAAGAGAAAGGCATGGACTCCTCCAATGGAAAAGAAGTTATTGATGAAAGTACACTAAAAGCTTTTTGGACAATCAAACCCTGGTTTTCCACCGAACAAATCCCAACAGCCATCCTCATGGCTGCCATTGTTGCATCAAGGAGCTCCTGAAATAAATAAAATTAAAAAAAAAAAAAAAATTAGAGAGAGAGAGAGAGATGATTGGCCATATTTTTCAGGACAAAAACCATCCATTGCTAAACTATTGAAGTAAGACAGGATACCAAATGCACAAGTTAATTCAGAGATGTTTTCTGTGGTAACCACATTGATAACCTCTAAAGAAAAACAAACAAATATGGTATTGGAACTTGGAAGCTCTACTTACTTTCCCTTGGATGTCAACATTAAAAGCCATACTATTTTCCATCTGATTCCAAATATTGACAGCAAAATGCAATGCAACTTTCTCAAAACCTCCAGCTTTTTGGAACCTAGACACAAACCAACAATGAATTAGATCAGCAGAACAGAAAAAAAATGTTGAAAGATAACATCTTTCAATATTAAACCAACTAAAAAATTTTATAAAAATTGCATACATAAGAAGAAACTATTAGAAAATTTATGCTACAGAAAAAACTTCTCTGCTTACGCATTTCTACCCAACTGAAAATTGGGGCAACACAAACCCTCCATCTAGGTTCTGGAAAATAGGGTGACACAAAACAAACCCTTTAGCCCACTGCAATGACATAAACCTTCCATCATTTCACTCATGAGATAGGAAACTAGACCCGCATCTCTCCGGTACAATGAAGTCAGATTGGATCATAGTTACCAGAGTGTGAGAAGCAATGCAAACGCGAGAAGTGGGAAACAAGGCCCAATAAATCCTTGGGAAACCAAAAGCGAGAAACGATTAAGAAGTGTCTAGAGAGCAAGTAGGAAGCAATTGTGAAAATGATCGAGAAGCGATCGGGAAATGAGTGAAGCGTTTGAAAATTCTAACCATTAGAAAAAATATTATGAAATGACTAGGAAATAAAAATGAAAATAATAGGTGAATAAGTAATTACTAATGAAAAGTAAATAACAAAAAAATTAAACTAATAATTACGGCAACAATAATTGATTACTAATAGGAAGTATATAACAATAAAAAACTATAATATGTAAGTACCAAAGAAACATGACACTAAAATCATTATGCAAACCACTTTTTGATGCAGACAATATGATGTGACTCATGTATGTTCCCCTTCACAAGAGGACCCGGTTTAAATTATGTAATTTATATGGTTTAATTAGGGTCTTATTTTAATTTAGGGTTGTTTCCAAAAGTTTAGATTATTATTTTTGGGTTTTATTTTATTTTAGGGTTGTTTTCAAAAGAAAGGCAACATAAATTACTCAGACCTAATGTAATAAGGCATTAAATGCTAGGGGTTTAGATGCAATTAAAAATTTTATTTAGAGTCAAAATAGGAGTCATAGCTAGATTAGGAGTCTTGTGGGTCATTAGTATTTAAAGAAAGAGACATTAGGTTGTAATTCAGTTTTTGAAAGAAATAATGAATTGGTGATTTTTAGAGTCCACGAGTGAACTGAGTATCTCTCCTTGGGTAGTAGCCGTGGGCTCCCCCCATTCTCTCTCCTTTCTATTTCTTCTTCCACGATTAAGAGGCAATCTTCTCCCTCTTCTCTCTCTCATCTCACGAGATATCTCTTCCCTCTCTTTCTTCTTTCTTCTTCTAGATTTCTTCTTTCTTGTTCTTTAATCTTTCTTTCTTTATTTCATGCTTCTTGATTAAGATTCTTGTTGATTTCTTGAATTAAATTCACTGTTATTACTTCTTTAAATTAAAGAATAAACAAGATTCATCAAGAATCACTCAAGATTCAAATCTTGATTAGGTTTCGATCAAAAACTTGAAATCAAACCTAGCCTTACCTTCTTTTCACCTTTCCCCTTCAAGAATCCCCAGATCCAACCATATCCATCATCTAAACTTGCCTCCCATCATCCCCACTGTTTTTCAGACCAAGTACCCATTCAAGATCCTTTCTTGTTGGGTGTTCTTGAATCTAAACCACCTAAAACAACAACCTTGTGGATATAATTTTACACACTAAATAAACAACAAATTCATTGAAATTTGGAACAGTGGTACATCTTAAACCAAAGATTCACCATGTCTGAGTGCAGAATTTTCTGACGCACGGTCACTCGGCTAGGGGTATTGTGGTGATTTTGCACCTCTGCCCCAGAATTTCTAGAATTGATTTTATGGGTTTTCCCTTCTTTCTTCCTTTTTTCCTTCCCAAACTCCTCTAATTTTTGCTCTCTCTATTCTTTATTTTCTGTCCTAAGTTTTCCCTTAAAATTGTTAAGTGCTTGAGTGGTTAAAGTCCTTGGTTCTTAAATTATGTTCTAAGCTTCCGCAAGAATCTGAACCTCTATCCTGCATCAGTTTTGTTATTAGTATGGCCAACCATACCTTAGATATTACATTACATAAGTTTTTTGTAGATCAATAGGCATCTTAGAGCCACACTATAGTAGACCTTGTACAAAACCAGATTTGAATCTATCTCATTAGATTGAAATAAAATGATATAAACAATATAATCAATACTAAAACTTTTTTTTTTCTTTTTTTGCTACAAATAGAATATATTTTATTCAATATAATAGCATATGGTTTACATTGAATAAAATACAATTTCACTTCTTGGATCGCTTCCCAATCAATTCTCTACATTTTCACCCAATTCTCCAAAGGCTTCCGCTCACTTCCCTAATCGCTTCACCGTGCTTCGCCATTTGCTTCACAATGCTTCCCAAACGTAGGAAGCAAAATTGAATTGGTTTCCCAAACGAGCCTCCCACCTTGTACTAAGCTTCCCTACAACCATGGATTGGATAATAAACAGCAAAGTTGCACATGCACACCCAAGTAGGTCCCACCCAAGCACTTTAACAGAGTCAAATTATTGCAACCATCCGATCTAACAAACTCCTTGGGATGGTACATTATATATGAAAAAGGTTCAAGGAAAAAGTTCTCACTAAACTACTGTTACAACTTACAATAGTACAACTAGATTGGAAGACAACGACGTTTTAAAACTAAATAAATACAGAGCTAATATTTAAAAAATAATCAAAAAATGGATGATTTGTGGTGCCTCTTATAGATGGTAAATATGGCTTATAAATGACATATCTATATGTGTGTGGTGCCACATGCAGGGGCTGGAGTCACTCTTCATTATATCCTACCTATGAATTCTCTAATTGTTTCTTACTTACATAGTATAGATTTTCAGTTTTTTAGTACTTTCTTTATGTTTATTCACTTTATTGTATTGTAGTTGAAATTATTGATTGTAACTTATAATTATTAACTTTATTATTTTTTTCGCTTCTCGCTTCCCAAGGATTTATTGAGCCTCGAATTGAGCCTCGCTAGTCGCTACCTGCTTCTCACTTTCACATTGCTTCCTGCTTTCGCTTCTCACTCTGGTAACTATGGTCAAACAATCAGCCTTATTGGTTCCAAGTGATAATCACATACATACAAACAGAACTAAGCCAATCACCTTTATTTTTACCATCTAAAAGAACAATATGAATAATATAGTTACGATGATATAAGTGTAAGTAGGGCTCCCAATCCCCAGTCCACCACGCTTGAATCCTAGCCCAAACCCGCCAGAGATGGCTTAAAACTTCAGGTCCAAGACTAGCCTGGGCCCTTAAATATGTCACAGGGTGAGTGTGGGCCATAACTGGGCCTACAAGTTGCTAGAAACTCAGAATAGCACAAACCATAATTCGTATACTTTAATTTTATGAGTTTCAGGCCATTGAGTTGCTTAATTTAGGAAGTCAAGCACTATAAATGGCATACCATAATTGTTGTATCATGCTATAATATCAACATCCACATAAGATACAAACAATTATGCATGTAACTAATAGGACTTGCCATCCTAAACGATCCTAAAGATATAAGCCCACGCCCATTCCCAAAACTAGGTGGGCCCAAATATTCAGGCCATAACCAACTCAGGGACATACAATTCCAGTTCTAGCCCAGCCTATTGCAGACCCATTAACAGCTCTAGTTGTAATCAATATGAAAAAAAGAGTGCTCTCCCAAAATGTCAAGACAACTTTATTAGTGCACATTCAGAAATACAAATTCCCATTCAATCACATTTTTCAAAACCACATAATAAAATTAGATCTGTCTCCTTTTGTTTGACAGAACACCATGCAGTCATAAATCATAGAGAAATAAGAGAAGGTAGTAGTCCAAGGGGATAGAATGAATAGAACTTGGATGCATATAAAGCTATCACTTCTTAATTTAATATAGACATGAAACATAAATTTAAATAATGGGACCATCATAATAACACTGAAAACAATAGATAGATATATCCATGGTACAAATGCATACCATGCAAGCACCTTACTGGAGTAGCACTCCAGCAGAGGAACTAAAACCTCAACCAACTTTAAATTTCCTTTGACCTGTATAAGAAATACAAATGAGATCTTGAATCAACTTCAGATGAAACAAAAAATTAAATTTCATCCTATAACTTTGGGGGAGGGGGGGATAAGAACATCGCATATCTAAGCACAAAAGAAAAGACAAACACTATAGCATCCTCACTGCATAAGTTAACAAGGCATATCATGCACCATCCACTGGTGGCATGCACCAAACACAAGATATGTCCTTGAGAACTTATTTCATAGAATAAATAATTTTTAAAAAAAGTCAGATTGGTGCAACCATCAATGGATGACATAAGATGCTTGAATGAAGTTGTTAACTCATCCTAAAGAGAAGCTTTTGGTCTTCCAAAATAAAAGAAAATGAAAAAAAAAAATCCACATCATCAAATCGATAATTAATGATAAACGTACAAAAACCTCCAAGAAATTAGCAGATATTGCTTCTTCCAATCCTTGTGTAACTCTCAGCATAAAATCACTCCCAGTAGCGCCGATGTCCGTCATTGCCTCCAGTTTCAGTGGAAAAGGCATAGCAAAATCATCATGAGTAATCATTGAAACAAACTTTTCAACAACTATATTCATATAACCCAGTGCCTTCTCAGAATCATGATATTTTTCAATGAAGGTACCAATTTGCAGTAATGCCTTCAACGTCAGTTTCCTTAACAGTATCCTTTCATAACCAACAGTTATAATTGACACAAAGGTCATTAAAATATTCTCAAATAATGGTTTTGATATTGGTAGGAATCCTGGAAAAGTAGCCAGAATCTTCAAACCTTTCACTGCAAATTAATAGAAATGAAAAAAGATGTATCAATGTACATGGAACTTAGCTCATATACTCATTTCATTAATCCAAAGAGGTGATGAACATTATTGCCAAATCATTGGAACAAGTCAGAAGAGGGCGGGGGGAGACAACAATAACCCAAAATAACTCAATAATGTAACTACAAAGAGCACAAATCAAAATGATTATATTCCAATAAAAATCTTTCAACAAAGCAACAAAAAAACATAGCAGCCAGGGACATAGCCCCAGAACCAATCCCTCGCTATACTGACCAGTAAGGAAAACATTGACCCCCAATCTTTCTTAGGTCACCCATAATCATACCCTGAAAATCAGAACATTTCTGAACCCATAAACAGCATCTATCCATTGCTTTGTTTCGACAACCTATAGGAAGGCTCTAAGTAATCATTGAATATTTCATTATTTCTCTCCAACCAAATTTGACCAAAAACTACTGCAAGCATTGTCCTCCAATTAATGACATATGATGCCCCCATCAATTCATTGTTTCGAGTTTATAAAGTGGAATCGCAGATCAGGATTTGTGTAGCCAAACCCAAGTAGTAGGGATGACTGGATGAGGCTTTGTTGAGTTGAGTAAATGCCTCCTGAAGAGAATGCATCAGAAAGAGATTCTAGAAAAATCACTAAATTTAGCATAAATTAAAAGAGAAATGATACGCTCAAAACCATAACATTCATGATACAACTTAAGGTATTCAGTCAAATTTTTGGTGAATATACATCCCTAACAATTTATGAAGAACTAACAGTAAGTCTCCAAAGAAGACAAAGACAATTTTCTTAAGAGGAGGTGGTCACAGCCCTTAAGTGCTTAAAGGTGACAAGGAGTGATGCAGCATGCATTACATGGTTGGACAAGAGGTACCCCTTGAGGAGGCCCAGGCCCAAGCCCAAGTACAAGAACCCTTAGAGACATTGCACATGGGAGGTACATTTTTTTTGTGTCACATGCATGTAATAAGGCCTTTTGAGCCATTTTAGTAAAAAAATTTTCTTCAGTTTGGGGCATATCTATGTACTAAGGCTATTGGCCAAGGATAGATTAGGAAATTTGGGTTTTTTTAGTGTCAACATGTGGGGATTAGAGACATGTGGGGCCCACACATGGCCTTGGTGGGGTCCACACATGGAGGATGCTCTTGGCTACTCCCATGGAGTTTATGTTGCTGATTGGGGCTTCATCAGTGGTTTTATGCTTAATTTGATATTTTATAAGTTATTAGAGTTAGGATATGGATGGAATTAGAGTTATTGTTTTTGGGCAGAGTTGTCTATAGGCATTTTTTAGCCAAATAAGTGGCTGACGACCACATAGATGAACCATACGATTAGCAGATTAGTTTCTATTTAGTTCTTTCTCTCTTTTAATTTGAATTTGCTCAATGTAAAAGGGGAAAACCCTAATCCAATCGTGGGTTATAAAAGAACCCAACCCCCTTATTTATTTTCAATGAATACAATGAAATTTTGAATGTTTTGGCTACTGTTCTTGTCTCTCACGACTGGAATTTTCCTCTCATGTTCGGAAGCCTAAAACTTGGACTTAAGATGGTGATATCCTAGGGAAGTACAGATAGGTGATTACCTCACAACGGGTCCATTCTGTCTTCTTCTTCTTCTTTCTCTTTGTTATTTTTTTTTTTCTACTATGTTTTGAAAACCCCACATAAGAACCAATCATGATCTCCTGCTCTTGAGATTTGCAACCGTCAAACCAGAGAAAACTGCCTTCTAACCTGCAGCTACGTTCTTTCTACTTTTCCCTTGATCCCTTCATGAAAATTAACTCATCGCCTATTACAGACACCGCAGCACCTTGAAACTTCTTTATCTTTAATTCCTGAGCTGAACACTGGTGTTCCACCATCAGATTCTGGGTCAATATTAACCTACCTTTATTCTAAGGATTGTGAGTACAGCCTTCAGTATTTCCTTGGCCGCTTGATTAAACTGTAGAGAAGGCAGCAACTTCAAAGGATTGTTGCAGCTCCCTCTGAAACTTCCTTAATGTTTGATAATACACAATTGAAGATTCCACCTTTCGCTATAGTGGAACAGCCTGAAGAGATAGTTCTGAGTTCTCAACACTCTATTAATCACTGGGTGAAGATTTATTATTGCTGAATTGAACTCATTGGAAGGCCTATTTTTAGGTAGCTTTCTATCAGTCTCAGTATGGGCTTTAATCGACTCTAGGCAACCCATTGTGAATTCTGGTTTTTCTCTAATACTGATATTCAACAATACTTAACCCTGATTCACAACCCCTATTCTGAAAACCTTACCATGCCATATAACTATATAAGTACTCTATTTGATCTTTTGTTCTGAACATATCCAGCCCATCATCACCCCGTACATTCTATGTGTAATCTGCAGTTTATTTCCAGAACATATTCTAACTAAGCCTTATTACCCACCCACTGTTTGAATCAAGTTCTGAACCAGGTCAGTATCACTCATCCCTGCTGTCTAGCCACATCCTTTGGTCCTTAAAAGCCTGTCTGCCCTTTCTCCCTAAATCATCCTAAAACTCCTATGGAACCTTATTGTTGAGAGCTCAAGTTAGGCTATTCCAGAGTGTGTTCTGTATCAATTTTGGTCTCAGAGCCAGGTTTTCAGTTGGCCCCAGTCCATCTGAGTCCTGTGAACATTAAGTCTTTGTATCCTATTCCTACAGATTACACCAGATCTTGTTTCTTCCTATTACTATATTTGCAGGTCAGTTTGAGGGACTGTCTTTACCAATCTGGGGTTGTTTGGAGCTCTTGGGCAGTATACATATCCCTTAAATCTGCTGCTATGCTATTTTATCTCTATTGTTTTAAGCTTTGAAATAAAAAACCTGAATAACAGTTGCTGTTTGTGTTTCCTCATCCTTTTAAAGTGTTTATTTTACACTGCTGTGCTCCAGATTTCAGTCGCATAACCAGCCCTGTTTGTTCCTCTTCTGTTATGCCTTAACCAGTAATCTTTTAAAGCCATAAACCTTGGTTGTAAAGTTCCTAGGCTTCTCAACTTTTTAAGTCCATTATTATCCTGTTATAAGCCTCTATTTTGAGCTGCCACATTGCAGTCTTATATCTAGCCCTGAATCTGGGTAAGGTCTCTTCAATCCTGATTATACAATAAGGACTGCACTGAATTATTTACTGCACTTATTCTCTCACAACCACTGTCAGCCCCTACTGATTGACTAACAGTTCTCACACATTATCGTAATTCAGCCCTTTTACCCATTCCCATACTCATCTACAAATAGTGTGATTTGCATGCCTTACTTGAATACAATCTTTAGTATATACCCAACAACAGCATAGAACAGACTTTACTCTCCATTTTGGGTACTCTAAACCTGAAAGCTATCAATAGCACATCTTGTGGCAGCACCTGGGAGCCATTATAATAAGGTGATGGTTAGTACCTTGAATTTTGGATCTCTGGAAAATTTTACTAAGTCTTGATACAAAGTGGAGGTATTCTGCCGGAAGATTCTGGGTTATTCCTAAGTTTTCCTTGATTGATACTTGTAGACAGCTTCTGCTCAGATTGTATCATAGGTGAGTGAATCCTTTTGAAAACTTTCAAAAATAGAAGAATTTTGTTGTTGGACCATAATCCATAACAGTGCCACTGCCTATTTATGTGTTTGGAGATGTAGATTTTTATGGACTGTTGCTACTAAAACTGCTCCTTATTCCATCTCTAATCATGAAAGGGTTTGATCATCACCCAGGCGGTTGTTACTTCTTAGATCGTTGATATAAAGAACATGGGTTTTACAGTTAAGTACACATTCACTTTTCCTCATGGTAAACCTATTTTGGTCATTATCAGTGACCAATATGAGGATAATTTTATTTCCTGTGAGATGGCCAGAAGACTTGCATATCCAGGATCATATTGTTATTCTCAGGATGGACACTTTATTATTCAATTTGGGCAAGGAGATTATATTGATAGTGTTGAATGTTGTGTATATAAAGCTATTTTAGAGAATTATAAACTGGTGTTAGGGAAGAAGTGGTTGGAAGCGAGGAAGGCTACCTTCAACAATGATACTAATATTCTTCAAATTTGTGATTGGGGAGTTTATTATAATTTTCAAGTAAAGACCATTAGTGTGGTGCTAGATGTTCCGGATTGGAAAAATAGTGTTCAAGCATTCATTGACAAGTACAACCTTGCTAAGCCAAAAAAGAGTGAAGAGCTTGCTGATCCCAAGGCTGAGTTTCTAGTACATGGTGCTGAGTTACAAGTTGTGGAAGTACAAGAAACTGAAGAAAGGGTTTAAGTTGTAGAAACTAATGTGGAGTATGCCGATGTGACTTGTGATGAGTTGCTTGAGGAGCCAATTATGATTTTAGATGAATGCTCCATTGTTGCCCCAGCTATTGATCAGCCATTTGATGAGGTTCCAACTCTAGTCTAGGACGAGATTCAATCCATTCTGACAGACACTAGGCCAAGAGTTTGTGATGATTACAAATAGTGTTGAGCCAGTTTATGTTCAGCCAGTAGATGAGGACCAAGTTTCCATTTAGGAAGAGGTACAGATTATGTTGATGGATACACCAGTTCTCTCACAGTTACGTGACTTCAAGATGATTACAAATGAAGTGACTGAGGACAAGTATTATAAGGTTTTTACCCTACCAACCACTTATCAGAAAACAGATGATGTATCCTACGAGGTCTACCCAATATCAAATGCTTGCAAGAATACAGGATGACATCATAATCTGATTGTCGAAGGATATGGGTCGTGGTTGATTTGTTCAAGTTCTCCAGTGATGCTGATTCTTTACCTCTACAAAACTTGAAGTCAATTTTTTTGGAACAAGGGGGCTTTGATGAGGACGTTAGAGACACGTAGGGCCCACACATGGCCTTGGTTGGGTCCACATGGAGTTGCACAAGAAGACAAATCAAGGATGCTCGTGGCTACTCACTTGGAGTTTATGTTGCTGATTGAGGGCTTTCGTCAATGGTTTTATGCTTTATTTGATATTTTATAAGTTAATTAGAGTTAGGATATGGATGGAATTAGAGTTATTGTTCTTGGGCAGAGTTGTCTATAGGCATTTTTAGCCAAATAAGTGGTTGACGACCACATAGATGAGCCATTCAATTAGATTAGTTTCTATTTACTTCTTTCTTTCTTTTAATTTGAATTTGGTCAATGTAAAAGGGGGAAAGCCATAATCCAATCGTGGGTTACAAAAGAACCCAACCCCCACTTTTATTTCAAAGACAATAATGAAATTTTGAATGTTTTGGCTGCTTTTCTTGTCTCACACAACTGGAATTTTCCTCTCAAGCTTGGAAGCCTAAAGCTTGGACTTGGGATGGTGATATCCTAGGGAAGTGCAGATAGGTGATTACCTCACAACAGGCCCATTCTATCTTCTTCTTTTATCTTTCTCTTCTTTTTTCTGCTGTGTTTTGAAACCCTGTGTAAGAATAAATCATGATCTCCTGCTCTTGAGATTTGCAACCCTCGAACCAAAGAAAACTTCCTTCATAACCTGTGGCCACCTTCTTTCTACTTTTCCCTTGATCCCTTCATGACAATTAACTTATCACCTATTTCAGACACTGCAGCACCTTGAAGCTTCTTCATCTTTAATTCCTGAGCTGAACACTGGTGTTCCACCATCAGATTCTGGGTCAATATTAACCAACCTTTATTCTAAGGATTGTGAATACAGCCTTCAGTATTTCCTTGGCCGTTTGAATAAACTGTAGAGAAGGCAGAAACTTCAAAGGATTGTTGCAGCTCCCTCTGAAACTTCCTTAATGTTTGATTAAACACAATTGAAGATTCCACCTTTTGCAATAGTGGAACAGCCCAAATACATAGTTCTGAGTTCTCAGCACTGCATTAATCTCTGGGTGAAGAATTATTATTGCTGAATTGAACTCATTGGAAGGCCTATTTGTAGGTACCTTTCTATCAGTCTCAGTATGGGCTTTAATCGATTCTAGGTAACCCATTGTGAATTCTGGTTTTTCTCTAATACTGATATTCAACAGTACTTAACCCTGATTCACAACCCCTATTCTGAAAGCCTTACCATATCATATAAGTACGCTATTTGATCTTTTGTTCTGAACATATCCAGCCCATCATTACCCCATACATTCTATGTGTAATCTGCTGTTTATTTCCAGAACAGATTCTAATTAAGCCTTATTACCCACCCACTGTTTGAATCAAGTTCTGAACCAGGTCAGTATCACTCATCCCTGCTGTCTAGCCAC
>JAOXJP010039994.1:0-16438 GCA_025762735.1 Platanus orientalis
ACAGCTCTGCAGAGTCATCACCCTTTGTCGGTCATTGGGATGACCCCGCCGAATTTGACAGCGACTAAAGCCAGGCATGCTCGTGAAGACCATGTGACACCCACGAGACATCATGTGAATATTACCTATGTGGCTGCTTATGTGTACTCTTACGTGTCATAATCCGTTTTGTAATAAGTTTGAAGTCCGGCCTTCCCTTTGTCTATAAAAGGCCAGTGTGTTTTTTGTGTAACGCAGACTGGGAAGTGTCCAGATCGCCTATGTCCTCAGTTGTGTTCTTAGTCCAGGTTCAGTCCTTCTCTCTTTCTCTCTCAGTTGTAATCATCTTTCCCACCCTCTCCTTAGAGGTGGTTTTATTTTGTTAATATATTCCGGCTCTATATTCCGGCTACTCTTTGCCTGCTTTGATTTTATTTGCCTATTTTTCTTCTGTTTTCCACTGTCCTAGTTAACCTTCCAATATATATATATATATATATATATATTCTTTTAACCACCTGAAAATGAGAGAACCTTAGGATCATGCATGCATTGACACACTGTTGACAGAAAACCCAATATCAGGTCGAGTAATAGTAATATACTATAATCCACCAACTATGCTTTTATAAAGAGTAGGATCCGGAAATAAAGGATCATCCATGGAGGCCAACACTTTTTTAGTTGAAACTGGTGTTTGAAAGGCCTTGAAATTTAGCATGCCAGCCCTTTGTAAACTGATTTTGCATACAATTCTTGAGAGAGAATTAAACAAGATCTAGTGTATTCATTAACTATGCCAAGAAAGTGTTTTGTCTATCCATGACTCTGCATGTCAAACAAAGCATGTAATGCTGTTAAAAGTGTAGAAATAAATAACTCATTGTTTCTTGTAAATAGAATGCCATCTACATAAAAGCAAGAACATAGTGATTGTTATAGAATGATGTTGAACAAACTTTGAATTATCACTTTGACACATGACAAAACCTTAGGTAGAAAGAAATTGTGAAAAAACGTGTATACCATGCCTAGGGAGCTCACTTAAACCATAAATGGCCTTCCGAAGATGACAATTGTGGTTGGAAAACCCAGGATCAACAAAGCCTTCAGGCTATTTCATGCATTTATTTTCGGTGATAACACCATGAAGGAACACACTTTTTACATCTAAGAAATTTCCACTAAAAATGTAAATCCATAGATAACACCAATCCGATCATCTCCATTTTGATTACTAGACTAAATGTTTCAGTAAAATCTAGCCCTGGTTGGTGAGAGAAGCCTTCAGCCACTAAGCAGGCTTTATAGTGAGCAATATTGCCTTTTGAATCCTTCTTCAGTTAGTTGTAGGATTAACAAGAACCCATATACCCCATTATCGTAATTGTTGAAATGTTGAAATATTAGAAAATATTTCATAGGGAATAAAATCCCTTGATTTAAGGAGTGCAGGGACCAAGTCACCCCACTTCCCTCTTTTAAAGAGACGTGTGGGAGTGTCTAGGGTTGCCACATTCCACTCCCCTCTCTCCCATTATTTTGTAGATGTAGGATCTCCTCTCTCTATATCTCACACGGTCAAGGATAAAACCCTAATTAGGGTTGCCTCTAACAACCCTAATCTCTCACTATAAATAGATGTAAAACCAAGAGAACATAGGTTTTTGTGAAAAAGAGATTTTAGAGATTGAACATGCAACATTGGTAGTTGTCTAGGGTTTTCTTTAAGAAGAGAAAGAGGAAGAAGAAAGAGACTACTGGAAAGCCAGGGAATATATAATACTCTCTGAAGAAGAAGAAGAAGGAACACAAATCTGGTTGCGATCTTCATATTCTCAATCTCTATTTTTCTCTCTTCTCACTATGCATATGGATCTTGATCTCGGTTGTCTTCCTTTGAAAAGTAATGTCTTGAGGTCTTGATTCAAGACTCTTGTTGTAATCACTCTCCTCTTTGAAGGAGATTGTTTGGTTTAACAAGAATGATAATCTCATAAGATCTGATTTTTTTTCTTACTGGAACTCTCATTGATCTGTGAGTGATTTGATTTGAGAAAACTGTTTGACAGCGCTATTATGCTGCCAGATTTTCTATAAAATTAACCCCTCGAATTTTGGGTTTTAAGAACAACAGTGAGGTTTCATTCGTTTTTGTCAGAAAGTACAAATCTGTAGAGAGATAAGGGTTCTACCTGAGGTAGATTGTATCTCAGAATTAGCTTGGCCGTGATCCTTTGCAAGTGATTGGGAGGCCTCGACTATCTTCAAGAAACATGATAACAACACCTTTTATGCTAGGATGAACTAGTTAATATTTAAACTTTAAGAAGATCAAAAAACTTTTGAATTACAAAATTTGTGTTCTCTCCTACTTTAATTTCTAACCATCCCAAAAATCAACAATTTGAAGATATGTCTACTCCCATGAGCTAACCCGAGATTTATCATTTTGAATCAACCCGATTTAATGGAGAAAACTTTGAAATATGGGAAGAAAAAATGGAGTACACTCTAAGACATCACAATGTTTACTACATGTTGACTGATGATCCACCAATTATCCCTGATGGGTATGAGGCAACAAAACAAGAAATTGATGTAGCCCTAAAATCCGACGTAGATTGGAAGGCCACTGATTACAAGTGTTGTCATTTCATTCTTAAGACACTTTCTGACAGTCTCTTCAATCAATTTACAAAGAAGACAAAAAATGCTAAGGACTTGTGGGAAGCTGTAACTACTATCTATGGAGGAGAAATTGTGGGCAATAAGAAATTCTACATGTAGAATTATGGAGAATTCAAGATGGTGGATAATAAATATGTTCTGGAACAAACCAAAGAGTTCCAAAAATTTGTTAATGCAATAACTCTACAGGGATGAACTTAGATCATGTTTTACATGTCAATATGTTGATTTCCAAACTACCTCCATCTTGACAAAACTACAAGACCAAGTTAATGCATGAAAGAGATGACATGGAACTTGACACCTTGATGCATCATCTACGAGTTAAAGAACTGGCTATAAACAAAGATAAGAAATCATGACCAACTAAGAAGGCATATATGGTGGAAGCCAAACCTAAGGGTTATTTTATACCTTACAAGAAAGAATTCAAGAAGCCTATTAAAGGCAAGAAGAAACCTGTTGAAAAGCCATACAACAAATTTTATTGTTACAGTTGTGGAAATCCAGGGCATATAACTGGAGTGTGTCATAGTAAGAATAATGGTGATAATGACAATCACAATCAGAAGAACAAAAACAAGAGAAGAGTTTATGATGATGATATGACAGTTGTAATCATTGAAGCCAACATAGTGGAAGAGGAAGTCAATTGGTGGCTTGATACTGGTGCCACAAGACATATCTGCAAGAACAAAGATTTATTTGCCTCCTACGAACTAGTGGGGGATGGAATGAGTATGTTCATGATAAACTCCTCATCCTCCAAGGTGATTGAAAAAGGCATAGTGGAGTTGCGTTTTACCCCTAAGAAGGTTGTTACCCTCAAAGAAGTTCTACATGTCCCTAATATCAGGAATAATTTGGTATTCGGATCACTTTTAAGCAAGCATGGATTCAATATGGTGTTTGACTCTGATAGAGTTATAATCTCTAAGTATGGTGTGTTTGTAGGCAAAGGATTTGTCACATCTGGAATATTTAAACTTAACATTATTAATGAAATGCCTTCTTCTTCTGCTTATTTAATTGAGTCTTGCGATCTTTTCCATGGTAGATTAGAACATGTTTCTTATAACAAAATTAATCACATGAAAAATCTGGGATTGATTACTAATCTAGGTAATACAACAAGTGATAAGTGCATCACATGCAATAAAAGTAAGGTCACACGTAGTTCATTCTCAAGTGTGCAAAGATCATCTAATGTGCTAGATCTTGTACACACTAACATTTGTGAAATGACAGATACACTATCTAGAGGAGGAAATAAATACTTCAAAATGTTTATCAATGATGCGTCCACACTTATGTATTTTTGCTAAAGATAAAAGATGAAGCATTTGAAAAGTTCAAGACCTACAAAGCTGAAGTTGATAATCTTCTTGATTTGAAGATCAAGGTTCTGATGTCAAACAAAGGAAGTGAATACATTGATTTTGAATTCTTCAAGTTTTGTGAAGATTGTGGAATCCACAAAGACCTTAGCACTGTACACACCATAATAAAACAGAGTTGTTGAAAGAAATGGTCAATGCAATGATGATAAGTTCTGGAGCATGCCCAAATCATGGAGAGAAGCCTTAATGGTTGCTTGTCATATATTGAACCGAATTCCTCAAAGGAAACTAGACGTTACTCTATATCAAATCTAGAAAGGAAGGAGACCTAACATAAACTACTTTAGAACCTGGGGTTGTTTAGCTCAAATAAAATTGCCTAATGAGCACACCTCTAAGGTAGGTCTAAGAAGAACTTATTATGCACTTATTTGTTATTCAATGACAAGCAAAGCATATAGATTTCTGAATATAGAAACTCCTGCTCCGCACACCATCATAGAAACCATCAATGCTGAATTCTTTGAGAAAACATTTCCATTTAAGAAGATCGTAGAGATAGTGGGGGTGAATGAATCTATCATAAGGAAGAGGGATAGATCCATTGAGAATGTACAATCCACACCTCGAAAAAGCAAGAAAAAGAGAAAGCACAAGGACTTTGGTCCAATTTTGTAATCTATATGGTAGAAGGAGATGCATTATCCTACCAAGAAGCCATGAAATCGCATGACGCAATGTTTTGGAAAGAGGCTATAGATAATGAAATGTACTCCATAATGTCCAACAACACTTAGATATTGGTGGATCTTCCTCAAGGGCGCAAACCAATTGGATGCAAGTGAATATTTTAAAAGAAAGATGAAACTTGATGGAGCAGTTGAGAAATACAAAGTTTAATTGGTGGCTAAAGGGTTCAAGGAGAAAAAAATATTTTGATTACTTTGACATCTATGCACTAGTTGCAAGGATATTAACTATCAAGTTATTGATGGTTGTGGCTGCGATCAAGAATCTTATTATACATCAGATGGATGTAAAGATAGCTTCCCTGAATGGCCAACTAGAAGAAGAGATTTACATGGATTAAGCAAAATGATATGTCATGCCAGGACAAGAAAAGAAAGTATGCAAGTTGATAAGATCTTTATATGGATTAAAACAAGCAGCCAAGCAATGGCATAACAAATTTTAGAAAACTCTTATTGGTAATGGATTCAAATCCAACAATGGATATATGTGTGTCTATTCAAAGACCAATAGAGAGTCATGTGTGATAATCAATCTATATGTTGATATGCTCATCTTTGGAATTGATTTATCCTGTGTCGAAGACACAAAGAGGTTTTTCTCATCAATATTCGATATGAAAAACTTAGGGGTTACGAAAGTTATCCTGGGCATAGTTTGTTGACTCCCTGAGTTGACTCCTTGACTCCCCCCGAGTTGACTCCACTCTTGAGTCTCACGAGTCGAGTCATGTTGTTGAGTCTGAATTGTACCTGATTCACTGAGTCAAGTTGCTAACTCATTATAAATCATTTGATTTAGACCGATTCATGTGACTCAACTGAGTCTTGTCAATTTTAAAATGACATAAAGTCAAGTTGGAACATAATAAGAAACTCTAATTTTTTTGGGGGGGTTGAGGTTTCTTTTCTAAAGTCTCCAACAAATGAGCACTCAAAGACATTCAAAACCATAAAAGAAAAAATAAGGAAAGAACTTGAAAGAATGTAGGCTAAAGTGGTATGAAGATTAGATTTTAACTTGAACTTCTGACCATATAGACTAGGACCTTATAGATTATGTGATATTTTGTTTTTATGCTTATGTTGAAAAGATGTACTTTGGTTTTCAATATATTAATACTAATTATTCTTTTACTTTAGTTTGGGCTTTAGAGTTAATAATTAGTTACATCTACCTTGCTATGGTATTAGACTATTAGTAGTTATATAATTTATTTTTGGATTTTCAAGTTAAAATATTATAAAAATTTTGTATTTATCAAGAAAATGGACAATACTTGAACCAAAATACTATATATGTTTTTTTAATATTTTAAACTATGTTTTTAATATTTTATAAAAATAAAAAGTAACATAACTCCCTGAGTTGACTCTAGTGACTCCCGAATCGACTTCACTCCTGAGCTATCCGAGTTGAGTCAAAAATCCAAGTTGACAAAACTTGATCTTGGGAATTAAGATCATCTAAAATGATGATGGGATCGTGATTTCACAATTCAACTATATTGAGAAGATTCTTAGAAGATTCGACATGTTTGAATGTGATCTGACACCCACACTTGGGAATCGAAACGTAAAGCCGACAAAAAATAAAGGAGATCGTGTATCACAATACAAGTACTCACAAGTTATCGATTGTTTAATGTATGCTATGTACTACACAAGGCCAGACATTGCCTTTGCATTAAGGATGTGAGTAGTTACACGAGTAATCCATATAGTATGCACTGGAGTGTATTGAATTCAATTCTGAGGTATCTGAAAGGAACCATGAACTATGGCCTACATTATGGAAAGTATCCTACTGTGATTAAGGGACACAGTGATGCTACCTAGAATTCATTCGGATTTGGATGAGTCTAAATCAGTGACTGTTTGAATTTATACATTGGGTAGAGGTGTTATCTCATAGAAATCCAAAAGAAAAATGTATTTGACCCATTTTTCAATGGAGTTAAAGTTTGTAGCCCTATCATCGGTATGAGAGAAAACATAATGGTTGAAAAATGTATTGGTAAACGTATCAATATGGAATAAGCCTGTGCCGGCAATAACCATTTATTGCGATAATCAAGCTGTTATATTCAAAGTAGAAAGTGAGAATTATAATGGGAAAGTTAGGACTATACACCTAAAGCACAATCATGTGAGGGGTCTTATAACTGACAATAGTGTGGTTGTACAGTATATGAAGTCCAAAGAGAATTTGGTCGTTATCAAAAGGCCTTAATAAGGAATTAACCTCCTGTACATCGAGGGGAATGTGATTGATAAGCCTATAAAAGGTGAATTTGGTAAAAACCCAACCTGATTGTCTTGGGTTCAATGGGAAACCAACCTGGCAGCACTGTATATGTTAATCATGTTCAATGGAATAACAAACTAGATTATGGGCATCATAGAAAGATCAGGTAGGTCTACCTGCCCCACTTCAGGGATTTGGAGTAGCCACCAACTCGGATTTTTACAAGCAGGGTTGGACGCTTACCGCCTTTCCAGGGAAAGAGAGGATACTGGTTTTTTAGGGCTTGGGCTAGGCACTTGGGCCTAGGGTTGACTCTCTGACTGGTCAGGTTTACAGGGATCTGAGTAAGATGTTTGGTTGCAATCGAGCAAGGTGTTAAGCACCCCAATTACCTACCTTTTTAGGGTGGCTCCTTTAACCTAGCAACTTTCAAGTGCCAGTAAGCGACAGTGTGTGTATATATTTATTTTATTTTATTAGTTTGGACCACCCTTGTGGTGTGATCATTACAGTCTCACCTGGGACATAGTCTATAGCTGCCTATATACTTGATCTTATATGGTTCTGTGTTCCTATGGTTTTGTCGTGATCAGACTGCATGTAGTTCTGATGGTTTGTAAGTCTCGATAGTTAAGTACGTCTGACTGTGAGACTAGTTTATGGTAGGCTTTAGGGTTTTTATATATACTTACAGAGTACTCCCCGTTACTCAAACATGTTAGTAAAAGGGGGTCAAGACTGTGTTATACCAATTTGAGTGTTTTATGGAACTAATTGGGCTATAGCTTAGTCCCAGGGTCTTTGGGTCGTGATCCAGTATGACATGACCCTAGGGTAAGGTGGAGACTTATAAAAAGTTGGGAAGGATTGAAAGGCAATGGTTGGGTTTCTGACTTGTGTCGAGCCTTCAAGGTTTTACTAAAGGTTCGATTTGGGAAAAAATGATGTATTTTGAGGGTGTGGGGGTAAAATGGTAATTTTCTTACCCGATCGTACTCTAATATAGGAATATTGATGAGGGTTAGAGAATCTTAGAAAAAATGGCTCCATAGCCTGTGGTTTGAGGTTTTTAGAGGTGTAGGGGCAAAATGGTCATTTGCCAACCTTTTGGGATTTTGATATTGGAGGCCTTGTGAAAGTTTCTAAAATTTGGATGTCTCTATTATGGAGTGTATTTTGGAGAGTTGTGGAGAAAATGGGTTTTGATTTGAATTTCTGAGGGGTAGGGGTAAAATGGTAATTTTCTAACCTTTTGATGCTTTAATGTGGGGAGGCTTATGAAGGTTGGCAAATTCAAAATGTCTTTGTTGTAGCAGAGATGTTGGAAAACTAGGTTTAATAGGACTTATGAGGGTGTAGGGGTAAAATGGTAATTTGCTAGCCTTTTGATGCTTCAATGTGGGAAGGCTTATGAAGGTTGGAAAATTCAAAGTGAATAGAGCTAATGGTTTTAAAATTTGGACCCTCGTCGTCCTAGGGTGTTTTTTAGAGAGATTAAGGTTTGGTCTTATTGATCTTTGGGTGGAATTTAGATATTGACATTACATTTGTGACCAGGGTTTCCTTTAAGAATGCCTAACTATTTGGGGTTTAGGGAGGTTCTACGATTTGACTTTGTCTCTTGCTGTGATGCACCCATTTGACTCCATTAATTAGCTCGAGTCAAAATTTGGGTGCTGACACAGATAAACCTAAGTACAATTTTTCATATTCATGAAAATTTTCTCTTCTTATGACAATACTGCAAAAGGATTACTTGCAAATGGTGTATAATATTCTTATAGAAGGTGGTTCCTAAAGAACAATGTGCTTTTAACCTACGAATTTTTTCTCATAGATGATGAAGGTTGAAAAATTAAGTTCGCTTAATGAGTTTTATATAGTCATTTTGAGTTGGGGCATTTACATGCTCGTGATAGAAGCTAACCTATCTGAGTGAGAAAGTGAAATTCCAATATTGATCCTAGAGGGGGGTGAATAGGATATTTTTAAAATTCTTTTCAACTACCCCAAATTCAATTGCTTGTTTAATTAATTAAGTTGTTCCTGATGTTTGATTGCAATTGAGTTGTACACTTGATTATGAATATATTTAATTGTATTGCATATGAGGTATATCAATATGTGCAATGCTTGACAATATAAATGATAAATATAAAGGCAAACCACAAGCGATCACAATACACATAAGATATATAGTGGTTTGGCACAATGGCCTACATCTACTCTCAAAAGCTCACCATAAGCTATGTAATTTTATTAAGATTGAAAGTATTACAATCAAGGCTAAAATAAAAATAAAAAAGCCTAGTTTACTTGCCAAGCAAGCTACACCCAGTGTCTCCAGTGGGTGTAGTCTATGGTCTACTCTTCCGATGTCTCCGGTGGAAGAGCTAAGGATCTACACTACTGGTGTCTCCTGCGGTAGTGTCAAATCTCCTGGTGTCTCTGGCAGAAGAGATCTCAATAACTTAATTAAAAGTTAAAGGCAAGAATTACCTCTTGAAGGTTGGTGTTGCCTTGTATACAAGATGGGTTGCTCTTCTTTGAGCAAGATGTGACTATTACTCCTCAAATCTTTCTTGATGACTTTTCAAGCTTGTAGAGCCAATTTCGGTAGGTTGCTCCTCCTTGAGTAAGATGTAACACACACTCCCACACTTTCTTCTCTTGGGTTTCCTTTTGGACAACCCTTTGTAGCCTACCTCCTAATGATGTGCCTTAACAAGATTAGAGAGGTGGCAATGGAATGGTCTTTGGGTATAGATTTTCTTATCTAGGTTTATAAAGAGATTTCCTAAGAGTTAGAGAAACTAATCTCTTATAATTTTCCCAAAACAATAGCAAGAGAGCTTAGATTTTGTTCATGACCATTCCTTACTCATTTGGAGCTCAATCCTATTTATAATGGATGAAATTGACTTGTATTCATAGGATTAGAACATCCTCCAACATTCAAACAACATAAGCCATTGATCTAAAATGATTTTTAAAGTTTGAACTGTTATATAGTGTTTCCACTACTTTGAATCGATCCTAGACCGATCTAAGTGCAAAAACACTCAGAACTTGCAACCTGAGAGTTGTTTGTCCAATCCCGGATTGATCCTAAATTAACCCAAATAAGTTTGGATTGAACTGGGAGGTTTGGATCGATCCTAGATCGATCCAAATGCCCTGTAAAGCCTCCGAAATACTTATAACAACTACAAAGACCTTGGGATCGTCCCTCCATGGTCCGAGAAAGTCCATAGACCTTTAGAACTCATCTTTGGATGCTTGATACACCTTGACTATGTCACTTTACCTGATTTACCTTGTGTGAGCTTGGAGTGAGTTGTAAGTCCGAGATGACTTGTATGCTCTCGATTTGCTTTCCTTAAGGTCTTCTTGATACTTGATGATGATCTTCATAATGGTTTGTGACCAAGAACCTCCTAGACTCTAACATGACACCATTCATGTCCTAATCTATACAATACATGTATTTTACAGTTCATGAAATTTACAACACTCTACATTTACAATCTCCTTCTTTAGGAATTCCATGACAAAACTTAAAACACATGAAAATGGAGTACAAAATGAATATTACAATTATTACATGGACTCCAACTCTAGCCACATCTTTAATGAAGTTCTTTGGCTCTCCCCCTTGATCCATGCCTACGCTTTTCATTAAGATGCTCTTCATTTGCAATGTGTTTTAGCTTTAAGTTCTAGAAACTCATTTAACAAAAAGTATACATTTCTCAAACCAAAAGTAGTCCAGTCAAATGATAAAGTATAATGAACACACAGACAAGCAAATGAATGCAATGAAATGTATATGCTCATGAAGTGAAGTATCAAGTACAATGAATGATCATAAGTGCAAGTGATTATGAGTTGAGCACAAATAGCCTTAAGATGTTTCACTTGATCTAAGATTAGTGGTATTTAATTGTCTTGAAAAATTCCATTTATCTTTATGATCTGCTCCCCCTAAGCTTAGCAATTCATTTCTACTCCCCCTGAGTATGATATCCCAATTTTTAGTTTAACATAGCTTTGGATTTTTCAAAAAATTTCATAATTTTACTTAACTCCCCCCCTTTTTGTCATGGATGCCAAAGATATTATGTGAAATGCATACCATAGGGGACTACATAAATATGGAGAGATATCAACAATAAAATGTAGATCATAGAAAAAAAATGATATTTTCATTAATTCCCAAAAGATGTATAATTTAAGTTCCAAAATGACAAGGAATACATCAAAATTCATCAAAAAGAAAGACTATGAGCTCTCTGCATCCTCATTGCTCTCCTTATCCTCGTCCTCATGGTCATTGACAAGGATATCCAAGACGACTCTAGGTGTTGGGGCTCTAGAGGGATCAACAATGCCCTCGATGTGGACAAGCCATTGATCTATGTTTTCCACCTTCTTCCCAAAGCGATCAAAGCACCTAAGAATGTGCTCGAAGTCACCATGAATATCACGGATCAGGGCCTAGAGTGCAGGTGGTAGAGTCATTGAGAGGGCTGGAGTTGTGGTCGCTAAGGAAGACAGCGCCGGGGGTACAAATGCGGAGGTACCAATTGTTGTAAGCTCTGAAGCTGGTGGTGGAACCTTTGTTGGTGCAGGAATGTGAACAGGAACCGGGACAGGCTGAGCTACTTCTCCAACTACCTGAGCCACCTATAGTGTAGCTCTCCTCTGACCTTCCATCCTCTTGATGGCAACATCATCAATTAGAAGGCCCTATGGAAGAGTCATGACATCTCTAGGGAATGAGACTCCGCATTACTACAGAATCTTAGTGACTAGCACTCCATATGGCAAACCCCTCTTCGTCCCATTGTCGATCAAGGCCTGTAGCATCACCAGACACATGATGGCGGGGACATCTATCGCCTTGCCCTCCATCAAAATTGCCACCAAGTGGACCATGTTGTCTGTCATGTCGGTCTTGTGGATTGTTTAGAGCAAATTATGTACCAAGATTATGTTGAGAACCTTGGCTAGCATGCAACACTCTCCGATTGAAAACTTCCCAAACCACGAGTTTACCTTTCTCTTAAAAAACTCAAAGATGTGAGCTTTGTCAATCCGTTGGTTGGGAAAGATAACGACACTAGCTGTGGGGTGAGCAATCCCCAATAGCATAGCAATCTTGTCTGGACTGATCAACATGCGAACTCCATAAACCTCTAATTGAAGGAGAGATGGGTGAAGTTAGAGTTGTGGATGTTGAAGTAGAAGATGCACTCCTTCTTATTGCACCTTGCCTTTAATGATGGTGAGTTGCAACAATCGTCATTCAGAATCGTTATGCCTATTATGAAGTCACGAAGGGTTGTTTTCTTCACATATTTCTTTATAAAGATCCACTTATTCGAGAATATGTTCATATAGTTATGGAAGATAGAGGAGTTGTAGAAGGCACCATAATTGATGGATTCCATTCTAGGGCATTTTGGTGGTTCCTTTGAACTTATAGGAGTTTTCCTGGAATCTCGCTTTGACATGTCGGCTTGGTAGATTCAAAAATCCAACGAAAAAGAGGAGGGGAAGAGCATAAATGGCTATGGATTGATCTTAGTTTGATCTAGGATCGAACTAGGGTCATTCCCCCTTTTTTATAATTGAGCAACGGTTCACTTTATGCGGGCATTGCCAACTTGGATTGATCTTGGATCAATCCAAAATAGTATCTTCTAGGCAAAAACTCCCAGATTTCCCTATTTTTGCTCGGTTGGCCCCGTTTACCCCAAATATATGTTTTCTAGTTAGTTTAGGAAATTTTGTGAATGTGTCTTTATATAGAACACATCCCCATTACGCCTCAAAGATATTTGAACCTTTTTGTGTCCAAGGCCTTTGTGAGGATATTTGTCAGTTGTTCCTCTGTCGATACATGTTTTAGAGATATTGTTTTCTCTTCAATCAATTCATAAATGAAATGGTGATGAATATCTATATGTTTAGTTCTAGAGTGTTGGACCGTATTTCTAGAAATTTGGATTGCACTTGAGTTGTTGATTAATAGATTCATCGTAGATTGAGACAACTCATAATCTGCGAGCATCTGCTTCAACCATAGCAGTTGTGTACATCCACTTCCTATGGCAATATATTCTGCCTCGACTGTCGATAATGATATGAAATTTTTCTTTCGACTATGCCATGAGACAAGACAGTTTTCTACATAAAAGCATCCACCACTTGTACTTTTATGGTCATCAACATTGTCTGCCCAATTAGTATTTGAATAGCCAGCTAACACTGGTGTGGTATCAAATAAATACCAAAGGCCGAAGTTGATTGTCTTATAGACATATCAAATGACACTCTTGGTCATAGGAGCAAATGTCTCCTTAAAGTCTATATCTCCTATAACATTGGCTACAAGTTTAGCCTCATTCCTCATTACCGTGACATGATCGTCATATTTGTTTCTACATATCCATGTGGTTCCAATGACGTTCTTGTTAGAGGGTCTCTCAGTTAGTAATCATACATTGTTTCTCTTGATTTAGTTCAGCTTTTCTTGCATGGTATTGATCTAAGCTAGATTATTTGGAGCCTATTTTACTTTCTTAGGCTCTATTTTAGAAGTGAAACAAAGATGACATAAGATGTTTTCTATTTGCCTTCCTGTTTTCACCTATTCTTTGGATCTCCAAGGATATCATAAAGTGATAATCCTTTTGTGATCATTCTCTCCTTAGGATGAGGTTGGGCATCACCTTCATCCTCTGAGTTTTGTTGTGATGAGGCTTAGATGACCCTATTTGATTTGACTTTTTATGAGGGACTCCAGTTTGCTTACCCTTTTTACACCCTTTGCACATAAGATTGTCATTTAGGCAAACCTTTGACTATTACTTTTAGCCCTTTTTATGTCTCTAAAGCTAATATGTCTTAACCTTTGTTGTCAAAGATTAGTCTTATCCATTCGAGACATAAGGTAAACATCCAGCTCATGCTTGTTGGTTTTTTATGTTAAAGCAATTTTCGCTTGTCCTTAACTCTTTGACAAGGATTTCATCACTCCCCTTGTCCTTAATCTCACACTCGTCCTTCACACCATAGCCTTTCTCATAGATTTAATTTATACTAATTAGATGGCGCTTTAGGCCTTGCACAAATAGGACATTAGAGAGTGTGGGAACACTAAGGACCTCTATGGTTCTTTTGCTAATGATCTTGGTAATGTTTTTGTCACCAAATGTGACACTCCCATCTTAGGTTTCCTTAAGACTAACATGCAATGGCCTATCATGGTCATATGTCTTGAGAACTCACTATCAAGGTACCACCTTGATATGATCCTGGTTCTTAACATTTTCTTTAAAGCTTGGTGTTTTTTAAATTTGATGTCATCCTCTTCTTACATGGTCGAGTTCTTCTAGGTTTAAGATGTTTAGAATTGGTTTCTCCTAGAAGATAGAGTATGAAAGGATTGAGGGGTTCTTCTAACTTGCCCTTTGGGATTTATAAAAGTTAATGTATTCTCTGGAAGTCCTTTAGAGGTATAAACCTTATTGTTTTGAAAGTTATTCCATGCTACCTTGGCATAGGAATATGGTTAAGGTTTTGATTTTTCAAACTCCTTACCTTGTTTCAAGGGAGCCTCACTCTTGAATTTGGTTTCCTTCCTTTCTACCCTATAGGACCTTTGTGATGGTTCTTGAGAAGACACTTTCACCTTGCCCTTATGGGAGGCTTATGCATTAGCCTTTCCCTTAGTTTTTACAAAAACATTCTTAATTTTTTGTGAGGAGCAAGTGCGATTGACATTGGAATTGGATCCAAGTCCTTTCACGTCCTCATGGTCTCTTCCTATAGAGAGCATCTTATCAAATTTGTCATTTCCTTACATTAGCATAGAAAGTGACTACCTCTTGTTCTCCTTAAGCTCTTTGACTTTCTTGAGGTACTCTAAGGACTCCCTTTAATTCAATATCTCTTATGAAGTTTTTCATCCTCATATTCCTTTCTACCTTAATTTGTTGTTATGAATTAACAATGGAAAGAATATAGGTGGACCAAGTGATCTCGATAAACACATAGGTCTGAGATAGGAAATATGCATAATAGACATGCTAGTCATGTATTATGGATCAAGATCAATGACCATTGCATAGATGAACATATTAGAACAAATTTCATGCATTGAAGCATAAGAATGTGCATGATAGGCCATAGAGACATAAGTGACATATAAAGACATGTCAATCAAGATCAATATGCCACTAGTGATCTAATGATGTGCATAACTAGGCATAAGATCACTAAAAATAGTCTATAGATGTGCTTTTATGGAGCACACATGCTTCAAGTAAACTAAGGTGACTTGGACACACATATGTGAGTTTGCCTCACAAGAAATGCCATCATGATTTGTATGATAAAAATGGATCATGAATAGTTACATGCACACATCTTTGGCTACGTTTCCATATGCTTTTAAGATTTTGAGTTGCATTTGCTTATGCAATGGAATCCAAAAATGTGAGTAAGATTTTCCTAGTATAGCTCCACACAGATTTGTGACAATTGACACATTTATTTTCCTTTGGTCAATTAATCATGATAGATGATCAACACCCTTTTTGCTTCCCTATCAAGGTTAATGTCACTCACCTAGACATATTCTTTGATTGCTAATTTGGCTTTGTTTCAAGAGTTAATATCATCTAAATGGTCTTTTATGATCTTTTTAAGATCATTCCTTCAGTCCTACTTGTAGGGCTTATATCCAATTTGGATCATCTAAAGTCCTCTTTCTTATGACCTCTATCAGTTCATCTCCATTGTCAAGATATCATCTTGACATGCTCTCATTTCAAGATAGGACGTGAGTTCATCTTTCTTCACCTAAATCTTCTTGATCCATCTTTCTTGGATCTTGATTTCTCTTGTGTAGATCATTTTCTTTTTCTTTTGAAAATGATGTTTGGGTTCTAAAAATTGATTTTTCCTCTTTAGATTTCTTACATCTTGAGTCTTTTGGGAATAAACTTTGTTTATTCTCCTAGATTCCTGGGAACTTTGGGCATGTAAGTCCATTTGCCTCTTGATACACCCAAACCTTGTATGGCCATCCAGTCCACAATAGTGGCATGTGATTGTAGGTCTTCTAGAAGTTGAGCCATAACTTCTAGAGGTTGAATCATAACCTATTAATAGGCTAGGTATTTCCTTTTCTCTTTCTTGTTGAGTAAGAGTTTTTTTTCTTGAAAAAAGAACATCTTCTACCATACATCATGGCTTGTGGAAAGACATTGGCCTTACTTTTGCTTTTTTCAAAGGCATTCCTACTTCCCTTTTTTAAGGTAGGAGGAAGGGTTTTTTTCGAAGCTAGAGCCTAAACCTTTTCTTTCATAACATTTTTTGTCCTTTGTCAGCATTTTCTCTAATTTTTCACTACCTTGGGC
>JAOXJP010040005.1:0-16438 GCA_025762735.1 Platanus orientalis
TACAAGTTGAAGGTGCTAGAAGGACTAGAAGAAGGCCAAAATTGACCTAGGTGGAGGTAGTAAGGAGGGACATGGCATCTTGTAATTTAACGGCAGATATGGCTCTAAACAGAGCGGAATGGCGGAACAAGATTCGTGCAGCCGACCCCAAATAGTTGGGATAAGGCTGTTTGTTGTTGTTGTTGTTATGAAGGTTATGGGGGAGTTTTTTGAGAGGGGTGCTATGAACAAATCGATGAGTTCTACCTTTATTGTGCCTATTCCTAAGAAAGAGAGTGGGAGAGAGTTGAGAGACTTTCGTCCTATTAGCCTAATCTCAAGTTTATATAAGATCATTTCTAAGGTACTATCTTTGCGGTTGAGAGTGGTTATGGGGTCAGTGGTTGCGGTCACTCAAAGAGATTTTGTTAAGGGCTATCAGATTATGGATAGCATTTTGATTGCAAATGAATGTGTTGATATGAGAAGACGATCCAGGTTGAAAGGGGGGGTTTGCAAGCTTGATTTAGAGAAGCCTTATGATAAAGTTGATTGGGCTTTCTTCTATGGGTCTTGAGAATAAAGGGGTTTGGGGATAGATGGATTCGAAAGATGGAGGGTTGTGTGGAGAGCCCTTGCATTTTTTCCTACTCGTGCCCCGCTATTTCATGTTATTCTCCTTGGGTGCCTCCTTCAAGAGGTAAAGTTAAAGTAAATTTTGATAGTGCTTCTTTTGGGAATCTGAGCCATACTAGTTATGGATGTGTTGTGCCTAATCATTCTCCATTATTTTTCTCAAAGGGGGTCCAATTGGTAATGTTGATGCTATTGAGGCGGAGTTGATGGGGTTACTTGTTGCTCTTCGTATCCTTAAGGAAAATAATCTCTTTGATTGTTTAGAGGAAGGTGACTCTAAATTAGTGATCAGCTAGGACGAATGGAAGGCAAAGGGATCTTCGAGATTGAATCATCTCATTTGTAAAGTTCGAAGCATTGTGAGGGAGCTTAAGGAGGAGCTAAGTCATATCCCAAGGTCTCAAAACGACCTCGCAAACAAGCTTGCCAAATGGAGCGTAAATTATCATGAAACTTCCAATGGGGATCATATTCCTGATGGATAGTCTCTTTGTTTCTCCTTTGCTTGTTTAGGCTGGTTTTGTCTTGGTTGTGCTTGTATTTCTCCTCCTCTTTTTCTTCTTTTATAAAATTCGTTATTCATCCAAAAAAATATTAGATTCATCAAAAAATGAAGAAAGACATCCTAATAAATACTTACCACCATTATCAAAACGAAAAATACATACTTTAGTATAAAAGTGAGTTGAAACCATATGAACAAAGGATTTAACAGCTGAGAAGACATCACTTTTGACCTTTAACAAGTATAATGAAGTTGCTTAAGATCAATCATCAACAAATGTAGTAAAGTAACAAAAACCAAATACGGACACAGTGGAAGGTCACTACACATCAGAATGCACAAGTTGAAAAGGAATTAAGCTTTTTCTTATTACTAATAGGATAATTGGAACAACAATGATTTGCAAGCTCACATGGTTCATAATGAAAATCTAATGAAAAAAGAAACAACATAGAAAACATCTTATGCAACAAAGAAAAAGAAGGATCCCTAATATATTGCGCCATTGCATTAGGTCTTTGGAATGGCTTTTATTAGTGCTCTACTACAACAAAGAAACTTGCTGAACAGGAGAAGCCGTTGGAGATGAAGTGTCCAACAAGTACAATCCATCCTTCTCAAACCCCCTGCTAATTGTCTTAATCATCTCAAAATCCTCAAAAACAAAGTAATAAGGAAGAAAAGTTATACTACAATTGAAGGACTTGGTAATAAAACTAGTAAACAACAGATTGAAAGAAAAGTTAGGAACATGAAAGACTAAGGACAGGTGCATGGAAGGACTAGCAACGACAACACCTTTACCAACAATGAAGGAAAAAGATCCGTCAACTATACAAACCTTATCCCTTCCAAAGCCGACACTATAAGAGGAGAATAAAGATGACATACCTATGATGAGATGTTCTAGAATTGATAATCTAGGAGTTAGAGGAAGCAGAGAGAGATGCATTAAGTGCTATGGGAGACCTGAGTCTGCAAAAGTAGAGGTGGAAGCTGCTGAAAGAGGCTCTAGCTGAGCCACAAACCAAAAAATGCCTCAATCTCCTCACATGACAAGGAGCCCTTTAATACAAGAGTACTAGTGGGAACATGTGCCAGCTCAGATGATGGAGTGGAGGTAATTGAATGTGCACTAGGTCCACCGCTACCAAAACGACCACCACCCCAACCACAGGGAAAAGAATTGAGACTGAGAGTCTGAAGAATGTCCATGTAGATCCCAACAAGTGTCATTAATATGCCTCAGACGATCACAATGCTCATACTTCAATTTATCTTTCTCATTAGATATACTACCCGAGCGGGCACCTCCACAGCCACGCATACCACTACCTCCTCTCCCACCTCTCTGAGAAGAAAACACTAAGAAAAATCTCTCAACAAGAGTAGACTGAGACTCATGGTGATATGCCTTATCTCCTCATGATGTAATTAGGTGTAGACCTCATTCAGAGAAGGGGATCCTTTCTAAGTATTAGTACTCGAACCTATTCAAAATCAAGATGCAAACCGGCCAAAAGCTCATAAATCCTGAGTTCCTCAACATGTCTCACATATGCAACCATGTCCTCCTTACACTTGGGTCAAAAAGTAAGATAGTGATCCATTTCTTCACACAATTTTTTCAAATTAGAATAGTAGGCAGCTAAAGGTAGATCCCCCTACTTCAGCTGGGAAATAGCCTGCTTGACCTCATAAACTTTTGTTGTATTTCCTACTTAAAAATATGCCTGTGCCACTGAATCCCAAATCTGTTTAGTTGTCTTGAGAAAGACATAGTGATTACTGATCTCAGGGTTCATGGAATGAAAAGGCCAAGACATCACCATAGCACTGTCAGCCTTCCACTTTCTATACTTTGGATCAGTCATACTTGGAATTGTCATATCCTCAAGGATGTACTCATCCTTGTCTCTACCACTGATATAAAGGAGGGCCGACTGAGACCAACCAAGATAATAGGTTCCATCGAACTTCACTGTTTTGATTTGGGCATTTGCCACCTCAATAAGACTATTACCCTCACCAGTATCAATACTCCCAAATGGGTTAGAGGTCTCACTAACGTCGGACATGGTAATCAACTACATCTTGTGATAGATTATAAAAACCACACCAACAAACACTGCCATAACCACACCAGCAAACATGACCACCTCACAGGTGCACCAACCACCCCAGCAAATATGACCACCTCACAAGTTATTGTATTGCTTCACACAACCCACAAGGCTATACAGCCTTTGACCTACACAGGTCCATACACTCAGGCTAATAACAGCCACACGATGAGTACAGGAACCCTAACATTTGCCAAAACCATGGAATAAATAAGATCAAGAACAGATCCCACTGAATAAATTGACAAGCCTAATTGAATCTCATTACAATCAAACACCAAATCCGATTTTAATATGAATAAAATCAGAAAAATAACACTGGTATAGACCCAGGTGTCAAACTCAATACAACGACTTCAATACTCCACCAAATCAAGTCAAACAAAAAACAGCATACTTCTTATGAAAAAACAATCCATCCTCTTGCAACAAAACATCCCTATTTGATCCGACCGATCAATTTCATCAGATTTGGGATTTTTTGGTTTTTTTGAAAAAAAAAATCCTTCGAAAAACATATTTCCAATCACCAAAAAATACTCACAATTACCAGAAGATCAATCCTCACCAAACCTTGGTATTTTCGGGTGCTGACACTATACGGCCCTGCTAACATCAGTAATCCGTATGCTGACATCAGCTTTGCGCTCCATCCTCTGTCAAGTCCCAATCAATTTTCTGGTTGCTCTGATACCAACTTTAATATTATATAGTAATTTGATGATGTATTAGGGTCAGTGAAAAGATGAAGAAATTACAAATCGTGTCAGAGTTACTGTTCTCTCTACACAGCCAAATATACATTAATTGATATGGCATACCATATAGTAATGTATATATATAAATACACAATATACCCAAAATACCCCCATACAATACAGTCTTCTACATATCCTAGAATCCTGTCATACATAAGGTCACATGATCAACAATTTATACAATCCAACCAATGGGCCTTGTTAGTTGCCTTGCAGTCCCATCACCCGATTAAACTTGGATCTCCACTCATAAAAATCTACCATTCTTATCAACCCAACTAGAGGGTCTAAAAATTCTTGAAAACTAGAGGACCCAGATTCCATTAAAAACTCATCAAAACCTCCTCATCTAAAATGCATCTATACATTGTATAACTCCATATGACGCATTTATATGGTTTAATTCTTGTTTAAAAAAATTAAAAATTGCATATTTTTAAAAATGATAAGACAAAAATGTATACATAACTTTTTCCACACATACAAATCAGAGAGATGTGCTAAGTAAACTTTGCATAACAAGATTATATAAAATTCGTATGCAAAAATACAAATTTAGGATGAAATAAAAGGTATAGTAGTCATGCAATTTGACATGTTGGTAGCCAATTATCTATAAAAAAAATTGGTAGCCATTTGTTTTTGTGTCCAGAGTGAGTAAACATGCTTATTTTAACATTCCTTGAAGTTTCATTGAAATATTTCACTTTTTAATATTTCCCCTAATTTCAAAAAATTTCCCATTATTTTGAAATAACCCAGCAGAGTTTGGGAAATTCCATTCCCGGTGCAAAAATATCCATTGAAATTGAATGACCAAGAGCATTGAAAAGATGTAACCATTATAATGGTGAATAACAGTCAAGGTTGATAATTACTACCCATACATTTGTTATCTTCGTCATTAAAAACCTTGATCTAAAGTTACAAAAATTTCAGCCAGCCACTGGGTGAAATTACTACATTGGTATCCACCATATCAATAAAATAGAAATCAATAAATATTATAAAAGACAATCAAGGAACAAGAAAATACTTACAAGTTCTCCAATGGCTTCATAACTAGAAGAAAGCAGTCTAGCCAAAGAGTTATTCTTTAGCTCTTTGCTTGGAACAGAACCAAGGATCATAGTTATTGCACTAACAACTTCCTCCTCCTCTTCCAAAGGTAATTGCCTCTTCTCCAATCCCTAAAGAAGAACCACAGATTTGTTAAAATTACGAGCTCATACAAGAGAAAATACAGACTATAGAGAACAAGAACAACATTTATACGTCAGAAAGACGATAATGAATAACAAATGAGTAATATCCCTCAATGTCCCATTGCCAGTACTAAACTTTTTGATTTAGAGATGGAAGAAAATCCTAGTTGAAAGAAAGGGGAAAACAAGAACCTGAGCTACGTCATGTAACATCTATACAATGTTTCAAGAAGACAAGCTATACTTAGTTTGCACTGATTATCAATGGACATATTACTAATCAAAATGTTTGATCCAATCTAATGACTCAATGTTTTATCCATTTCTTCATACAGAGGAATGGTAGAGATGCATACAAAGGTCATTCAATCGATGGCTTTTCTTTTGTGTGTGTGTGTGTGTGCGCGTGCACATACATACAAGATCCAAGATGAACCACTAGGCGTTGCTGGTCACCTCCATGTGTGTGTGTGTGTCAGAGAGAGAGAGAGAGAGAGAGGTGAAAATAATCACCATACAATCAAATATCATAAATTCCCACAACCAAACTCAGCCTATTTTGTGAGTGTGTCAGAGAGAGAGGTGAAAATTATCACCATACAATCAAATATCATAAGTTACACACAACCAAACTCAGCCTATTTTGTACAAGGGTTCACCCATTTTTTCTAATGGTAACACAAACTTATCTTTATTGAGGAAATAATTAGCATACACTCATTCTCTTCTTAAGCTAAAGGAAAACAGGCAGGCACTCAGAAAACCAGACAACCACCTAGGTGGGGTACCATTTACATCTCCCAGAACACCTATGTGGTTGCCTTTGAGTCTTTGACAACACTATAATGATGAATATTGATTATTACCTACACATGGCATCATTTCGTGCCACATGAGATGCCTTTGTGCCCAATGACCCCTACAGACACCCTTCATACGGATAAACTCACTTGCAAAATCAGCCTGATTGGTGATTCCAAGCCGTTTGAGCTTTTTCTTTTTCTATTCCTTTTATGGGTCAGAATTCAATGCTTTTCATATATTGGTTCTATGGGCCAGGTCCCAAGGCCAATGATCTGAAAAACATTCAAATCCAACACCAGAAATCACCAATCAGGCTGATTGTTGCCTATGCTCAATCAAGGTGTGGGCCAAACACACATGGGACGGTGGGCCCAAAGGTGTGCCACGCCCGCAGGAACCAAACCACATCATTGAGGTAACAATCCCTATCCCCTGAGCACAAATGATCAATTTTTGGCTTGCACCATGATGTAGTTGTTGTTGCCTCTGTTGTTTCGGTTGCTGTTATTGTTGTTGTTCTCTTTTTTTCTTTTTTTGGAGAGAAAAAAAATTATTGAAAACAAGCAAGAAAACAAAGACAACAAAGCAAGCAAAAACATTCATGAGGCATGTGAAAAACAAACTACATAATCTCCTTCCAACATACATTCCAATCACTCTCCTCAAACTGCACCGAGATGGACGCCCAATCAAAAAGAAGCCTGTAAATACCAAGAAGGATTTTCTAAAATCCATCCTCAAAAGTTCTGATGTTTCTCTCCTTCCAAACACCCCAACATAAAGCACCTAGCAAAAAGCATCAAATGCTCTTGAGAATGCCCTTCCAAACCTCTGATCCATCAGCCTGACATGAGATCAATGAAATGAAAAGAAAGCACCCAGGAAACATTAAAAGGGGAGAGGAAAAAATTCCACAATTTTCTCACCAACAAACAGTGATTAAAGATATGGTCCACTGATTCCTCCTCCATACATAGAATACACCTATTTGCCAAATTCCACCCTCTACTTTCAGATGATTAGGAGTTTGGATCTTATCCATTTAGAATTTCACATAAAAAAAAGGAGATTTTAGAAGGAAGACCCGAAGTCCAAATGCCATTGTAAGGAAACAAACTATTAGACTAGTTATCCAAAATCCTGTAAGAAGAGTTAGTGGAAAAAATGCCCTTTGTATTCTTAACCCACATCAACACATCCCTCACCCCCATTCTCGGCTTCTTACCCTCCCAAAAAACCCAAAAGTCTAACCATGTCCCCCCGCCTCCCAATCATTCAGATGCCTTCTCATACAAGGGCACCCAACCACCACCAACACTATGATCATAATTATCCGCAATGGACTGCTGCTTGCTGTGAGCAAGCAAATAAACACTCCTAAATTCCTCCTTTAAGGGACAATCCCCAATCCAAAGATCCTCCCAAAAGTTAATCTCCTCACCCGACCCCAAACTAAACCGAATCCACTTCCAAAAATCCTTCTTGCCTCTAAGAATAGACTTCCAAAACCCACAGCCATCACCCTCACGAACATCAATAGGCCTCAAAACCGATATAATGTCATACTTAGCCGCCACTAGTCTTCTCCAAAGACTTTCCCTCTCCACCCCAAATCTCCAAAGCCATTTCCCAAGTAACGCCCAGTCATAATTTCTAATCCTTCTAATTCCAAGGCCACAATTGCGGAGGGGATGGCACACCCTATTTCAATCAACGAAATGAAACCGATGATGTTCCGCCGAATCTTTCCACAAGTTCCTAAATTTCAACTTAATCCTACTAGCCACCAAAATAGGAACCATTATCAATGAATGAAAGTAATTCGAAATGCTAGCCAAGGAACTCTTTATCAGTTAACCAACCACCTTTCAAGAGAAGAGGAGCTTTCCTAAAGTTGAGCCTCCTATCAATCTTTTCCACCAGAAGGTCCCAAACCCTTTTGAATTTGAAGCTTTCCCCTAAAGGCACACCCAAATAAAATGACGAAGGGGATCCAATTTAACAACCCAAGATCCAAGTTCAATTATTAAAATCATCCACCTCCCCAACTTGAAGGATCTCTCGTAGTTAAATTAATCATCAAACTAGAAATCGCCTCGAAGCACCTGAACATACACCGTAAATAACACAATTGCCTGATGTCCACCTCACAAAAAAAATCATGGCATCATCCACAAATTGAAGATGAGAAATGAACGCATCCCTATTTCCCACATTAAAACCCGAGATGAAACCATTATCTGTATTTTTTATCACCTAACTCAGAATAACCGAAACCAAAATAAACAAAAAGGGCAAGAGAGGATCTCCATATCTCAAACTTTTAGACCCCCCAAATAACCCCACCGACGAACCATAATTGGGATAGAAAAAGACATTGATCTAATACAAAAACTCATCCATCTTCTCCATTTCAAACCAAACCAAAATCTCTCCAAGATATAATCCATAAAATCCCCACTAACGTGATCGAAAGATTTTTCAATATCCAACTTCCAAAGAATCCCACTTCTACTGGATATAACTATCTCGTCAATACATTAATTAGTGACCATCATCCCATCAAGAATTTGATGCCTCACAATAAAAGTGCTTTGAGGTTGAGAAATAATGTCGCCAAACATCATCTTCATTCTCAAAGTCAATGTCCTAGAAATGATTTTAAAAACATTGTTCACAAGACTAATCGATCGAAAATCCTTTAATTCCTTACCAACATGCTTCTAGGTTATAAGTGCAATAAACATATTGTTCAAATGACCATTGAATTCCTTAATTCTCATTATTATTCTAATTATTTTGGTTTTTTCTTAGGCTCTCTTTTCAGATCCTAGAGGGCCTTCAGGATGCTCTTCTCTTTATTATTTTTGTATTTCAGGGCCCTCTTGCCCCACATTCTTTTTTTCTTTATATATTCTTTCACTTATTAAAAAATAATTGTTAGAAGTCAACTTATATGATACATTTCTCATATATATCTAAATGTCAAATAATATGCATTTAGAAGTCATAAAAAAGTTTGTAAATACTCCTTACACATAAAAAAAAAAATGATTCAGAGGGATTGTAGGGATAGAGCATATGATAAATGTTCCCATAATGAATATAAAGACATACAAATTTGGGACGATTCATTATAAGGAAAAAAAAAATTAGGATGGAGAATTGTCATCTTTTGTTTCCTCTTACAGAGTTGCTTGTAGATGAGAGTATATAGATATACTTGTACATAAGTGTATGGGAACGTTATAGTGTTTTCTTTTTTTGTCTAAGTATATCATCCAGTATACTATTTGTATCTAAGTATACAACAACAACAACAAACAGCCTTATCCCAACTATTTGGGGTCGGCTAAGTATAAATACACCAGTGAGAGAAAACTGTTTTCTTTTTTTGTCTAAGTATATCATCCAGTATACTATTTGTATCTAAGTATAAATACCTAAATACACCAGTGAGAGAAAACTCAAATTTCCCTTTAGTAAGAATGTTGGTCAATTGATCTTCGGTTTTGTCAAATGGGGTGCATATAGTGCAAGACTTCAAGTAACCCTTTATAAAATGTTGATCCACCTCAACATGTTTAGTTCTATTATGTTGCACAAGATTATGAGAAATGTTTATAGCAGTCTTATTGTCACAATACAAATTCATAGATTCTTGCATTGGAAAGTCTAACTTAGTGAATAGATTTCAACCAAAGGAGTTCACAAACACCATGGGCAATGGATCGGAGTTTGGCTTTAATACTGGATCTTGCCACAAATGATTGCTTATTGCTTCTCCAAGTGACCAAATTTCCACCCACAAATGTACAGTGTCTAGAGTTTGAATGTTGATATGAAATGGACCCAATCTAGTCTACAACTGTCTATGCCTCTACACAGAGGTGATCTCTCCTGGCATATAATAGATCTTTCTCTAGACAGCCCTTCATATATTGGACAATTCTTATACAACCTCTAAATAAGTTATTGTGGGTGCATGTTGGCTCACAACAATAACATATGCTATGTCGGGTCTGGTCAAAGATTGCTTATATAAGATGACTCATTAATCTTTGATACATCCCAATATCACTAAGTTAGTCATTCTCATCGTCTTGAATTTTATGATTTGGATCAATTGGGGTCTCACAAGGCCTACAACCTGTTATGTCGTTCTCCTGAGGAAATAAGAGAAAAATTCCATCCTTAGATCTAACTACTTTCAATTCCCAAAAGGTACCACAATTGACACCCAATTCCTTGATCTCAAATTCTTGGGTTAGCTATCTCTTGACTCTTCTTACTTCAATGTCATTATTCTTTGTGACTACAATATCATCCACAATAACAATCAATGTTGTTAACTTGTCATTCTAATGTTTCCCAAAGAGGCGTGTGATCTGTCTGACATTGCTTGTACTATACTAGTTGTAGTTGATTCTAGGGGTACCCGGTTCTCTTACATTGTCTACAAGGCATGTGGGGTATCTTGTCCCCAGCTTGAATGAGCGTATAGAGAGAGTTACTTGTACATGAGAGTATATGTGTTGGGAGTGCAGATTGATACAAGGTGGAAGGCCCGAACCAAACCAGCTTTTGTGCGGATTGGTCCTGAGAATTCAGCAGCATAGGAAAAACAAGCAGAAAGTCCTAGACAGATCCGGCCATTTGTGTGGATCGGTCCGGCCTGGATCAAGTCGTAGTTTTGTGCGGATCGGTCTAGAGCCCTGGATCGAGCCGCACATTTTGTGGACCAGTCTAGCAATGGCAAATTTACTAGTATGGAATAAAAATGTCCATGGATGAGTGGGACTCTACTCTAAGTCGACTTCTAAAGTCTATATAAGGTCTCTAAGATCATTTAGGATTGTAAGAGGAGGCTTGTAACTGAGTGAAAATGATTTCTCTAGGGTTTTCTTGTTGAAGGGGTTCTTCAAGGTGAGAGAATAGTTTCGTCCTTAGGTTGTGAAATAAGAGGTTAAAAAAAGGGTTTCATCTCAGGGTTTTAGGCTATGATAGAGTGTGAGAGAGAAGGTCAGCGAGAAAGCTTGTAATCTTCCATTATAGAGAAATTATTTCTGTGTGGCTCCGTGGTTTTTCCCCGATTTTGGGGTTTTCCACATAAATTTTTGTGTTGTGGTTTCTTGTATGTTTGCTTGTTTATTTCTGCATTTATTATTGTAACCCAAGGAAATCACATCAAGAGGGTTACAATCCTGACAATATGGGTATACTTGTAAATAAATGTATGAGAGCTTTATTAATGCTTTCTGTTTTGTATAAGCATACCATACGATATACTATCTGCATCTAACTATAAATACCCATATACATTATTAAGAGAAGTGAACCACTATCACATTTTCCATTCCATACATCTACTTTCTCTTCTTATTCTTCCTTCACTTGCATACAAACCCTAGAATCAACTATAAATAGTGGTCCATCCAACTCCTCTAAAATATTCCTAAAACCCATTTTGCAACATCTGCAACCCAATGCTCATCCAAATTAACAACAGTTCAGTTGAAGAGCCTGCACATGAGGCAAAAAGCTCAATTCACTTGACTCATCCAAGCCAAGTGTTAGGCATAGTCTTAGGGAATAGTTCATGAAAAACCATTTCAAACAAAGACGACAAAATTTCCACAAAGAATGAGCATAATTATATATTCTATAATAAAATTATGTACCAATTGAGAATCACATCAATGGACAGTGCCACATTAAATTAGAAAAATCCCTGACTACATATCAAAAGCATTAAGATGAATCCCTGATGCAGTTATGGGAAGTCACCTCTCCTATCCAAATTAAAATTTCCAAATTTGAAGGTTCATGAATCACTGCAGAAGCGTCTTCACAGAGTTTACGCAGGGCCGCTGCACAAGAGTTTGAAGACAAAGGTTCTGTGATCCCTGCAGCAAAAAATAATCTGCAAGTAGCAAATCAGTACAAAAAGAAAACAAGAAACGCCAAGTACTACAAAACTCATGATGCATAGAAGATGCAATTAAAACCGATAAGCACTGGAAGGGAAAATGGAATGTATTATATCAACTAAGAATGAGTATGATGAGATTCTTACAACAAGGGTCTAATATTAGTTTGAAAACCAGATATCCACTTGGAATAGGAACCAACAACATCAGCAACTGATCTGTACACCTAGAATGGAAATATTCATCCGGAGGTACACTTCAATTAATTAAAAAAGGAAAGAATAAGAGAAATCAAAATAGATGGTTCTAGATTTTAGAGGTTATAAGATAATTCTCAGTAAAACCAAATCAAATATGAAAAGTTTGGAATTGGTTTGGAAAATCAAAAGTCAGACGCATCTGACGTACAAAGCACATGAAGCCCTTAAGCTCCTCTGGTGCTCTAGTTGACAGAATCGTCACCAACTGCATAATCATGGAGAAATCGAACGCATGGCCATCCTGTAATATTATTTCTGCAACCTGAAATATGAAATTGACACAATTAGACTTATAAAGATAAAGGACAATGGATAAAATGTGAGTGTCAGACAAAGTACGAATCTAATTTCAGTGTATCTCCAATCTTAAATTGCACCCAAGAATCTGGTACACCACTTGATGTGTTGTTCTACAAAATGATAAGGACCTCCAAACAACAGGTAAATAATTAAAAGTGAAACAGCATATCCAAGTGTAAATTGTTTTGGTTAAAACTTCTATAAAATGTAACAGAATGCCTAAGTAAAAATATTACTAACTTGTTAGCATGGTTTTAAAAATCGGGATTGGGATCTGAGCGTTCTGAATCAGGATCAGATTGACCAATCCTACTGCAGATATTTATTATAGATTGACCAAGCTTAATTGGCTAGATCAGGCGATCCCTTTGGAATAGCAAATCAGATCAGCCTTGGCTAATCCCAATCTGGGTTGGCCAAGTTTTAAAACCATGTTCGTTAATGCTAGATTTCAAGTACAAAGTGTTTAAGATGAGAACTATCTTTGTAAATTAACACTTACATAAGTATAAATAATTTGTGACAGCTGGACTTGAAGTACCAAGTTTTTAACATGGGTAAATAACAACAATTTGTTACTGCTGGAGCTGGACATGAGGTACCACATGTTTCAGATGGGAAATTGCAAATAAATCTATCTAAAATAAATCACTAGATCAAACACGCAGAAAATTTGCAATTTAGAGCTGGCATTCCTCAACATTAATCCGTATGGTCCTCAACAACTAGCAGAGATTTTTTTTCTTATTAATAAAAAGATACTTTCTCATAGAATTAGAGTGGGATGGTTGAAGTGGAGAGGTGCTTCTACTGTGTTGTGTGATAAACGAAAACCACTAAAACTGAAGAGTATTTAATAAGACAGCTGTAAGACCAGCCATGTTTTATGGAGCAGAATGTTGTGCAGTCAACAAACAACACGTACATATAATGAGTGTGGCTGAAATAGCTGAAATAAAGATGTTGAGATGGATGAGTGGAATGACCAGAAAGGATATGATTAGGAATGAATCCATTCGCGGGAACTTAGGTGTATCACCAATAGGTGAAAAGACGAGGAAAAGTCAGCTGAGATGATTTGGTCATGTGCAATGAAAACCAATGACTGTGCCAGCGAGAAGGAATGAAAAGATGCAAGTTGAAGGCGCTAGAAGAGCAAGAGGAAGCCCAAAATTGACTTGGGTTAAAGTAGTAAGGAGAGACATGGCAGCTTATGATTTAACGACAGATATGTGTTGTGTATCTTGAGGGTATTATATGCTCATACCAATAGTATATCATAAGTATGGTGTATCAATAAGGGTTTAATATAAATACCCACGTATGAGAATACATGAAGTAGATAAGTTTTCCACCTCTATCACTAATCTCTCTTTTCCCTCTTCTATTTCTCTCATCTAATCACTTGCAGGAACGTTAAACACTAAATCAACTTGGTATCGAAGCAATCAAAAAAGAGACCGACGAATAAAGACGACGAAGATGAGCCAGAAGCCTCGCTAACGTCAGCAGGACGTACCACCATCAGAGGTCGCCGGAGGTTGGGGAATATAGATTCTAAATTGCCTCGATTTATGAGTATTTGTCGTGATTTTTGTGGAATTTTTTGAAGCCTCTACAGTGGATTTTCAAAGAGTTCTTTGCAGCAACACCAAAACCCTTCGTTTTCAAAGATCTGTTGATTCTGATCACTAGAAGCAAAGTTGCTTCGATTGGCTGAAAAGGAGTGGTCGTTTTTGGTGTAGAATGCTATAGAAAAAAGTCTCACATTGATCTGTGGCAGATCGAGAGAGATTACTCAGTTCGTTAAAACGTAAAAGAGGGTGCTTCACGTCATGCCTTGTACTACTTCGAATGTGATGATTGTTGCTTCATTTGCTGCAGCTCCAGTTGGGAGAAGTTGAAGTTGGGTTTGGATCTTGCTGCCAAGGACCTTAACTTTTGTGTCCCCTCGTGTCCCCTTGATATTGTGCAACCAGTTGGTTTGCCTACTACTCTAGTGAATTATTATTACCTGTTTGATCATGTTTGTAATCCGTGATCAAGTTACACCATGTCTGAAGAAAGTCAGACATTCAGTTTGAGCGAGACAGATATGGATTCATTGAGGGGTGTAGTACATGAATCTTTGAACATGCTAATTACTACCATTAAATTTGATTGGACCAATTACCTTACATGGTCTAAATCAGTCTTTATCCATATTCAGGGAAGAGATAAGGAAGAGTATTTGACAAGAGAAGCCAGAAAGTCCTCCAGTGAAGATCCCAAGTACAAGATAAGAAAGACGGAGAATGCAGTGGTTATGGGCTAGTTACTTGGCTCAATGGGACCAAAGATTAGTGACCATCATTTGTTCTTGGAAACGGCACATTAGATACGGGATTCTCTAGCCAAGGCCTACTCACAGGTAGGTCACACAGCGAAGGCGTTCGATCTCAGGTAGAAGATTGCTAAGTTCAAACAAGGAGAGAAGCCTTTAACCATCTATTATTCGGCCTTAAAGAAAATGTGGTAGTTAGCTCACTACACCACTTTCCGTTCATCCTGTTCACAAGATGCATCAGCTTATCAGAAGCATGTAGAGGAAATCCAGGGGTTTGAGTTTCTGGCAGGGCTGAATCCTGATTATGAGTAGATCAGGATGCAAGTCTTTAATATGGGTCATCCTCTGATGTTAAATGAGGTCTATGCTCATATTCACTGTGAAGAAGGCCGATGTGGAGTCATGAGTCCAGCCCTTTCCATTGAGAAATCTGCATCGGTTTCGAGTTCATCTAGAGGGGGTCGTGATAATTTAATGGGGCGTGGTCGTGGTGGAAGGTCAACCCACTTGTCTGAGGATCAGGATCGTCTCAAATGTGAACATTATGGTCGTTTTAGACACACTAAAGATTAGTGTTGGGATCTTCATGGACACCCACCAAATTTAGCTACTCGTTCTGCTCCACGTGGGGGATTTGTTAATGGTAGAGGAGGTGGTCGTTCCGGTGGACGACCCAGTGCTCACTCAGTTACTTCTACATCCATAGAGTTATCTACCCAGCCACCTCCTGCTCCTTCCGATATTGGAGGTCTATCCAATGATGAGATTGCGGCATTCCAACGTTTCGTTTCCCAGCTTGATCACTCTTCCATTTCCAGCCTCCTCTTTTGCTCACTTAGGTACAGTTGCACATAGTCTATCTATCACAGTTACTACTCCTCAACGTTCCTGGATCATTGATTCAGGAGCATCTCACCACATGGCTGGTATGTCCTCATTGTTTAACTCTTATCAAGTTTGTTCTGAAAAAGACAAGGTTCGAATTGTCGATGGTTCCTTGTCTTCTATTGCGGGTCAGGGTGATATTCCTGTTACATCTGACTTGTGTCTCTCTTATGCTCTTCATGTTCCAAATTTTTCTTTGAATTTGTTATCCATTAATCATCTTACTAAAACCCTTAATTGTTCGGTTACATTTTTTCCTTCTTATTGTGTGTTTCAGGAGATGGTGACGAAGAGAACGATTGGTTTGGGGCATGAGAAGGATGGTCTTTACATCTTGGACTGTTCTTCGCCAATAGCTACTTCTACAATAAAAGGGAAAGATTCTTCAGCCACAGATGAGTTATCTTTGTGGCATCGTAGACATGGTCATCTATCATTTCATGTAAAAAGGAAGATGTTTCCTCACATCTCCTTTACTCATTCAAATAATTATTGTGAACCATGCCAATTGGCTAAACATTATAGGTCCAATTACCCCATTAGTAGTAATAAAAAGAGTTTAATTCTCTTCTCTATTGTGCATCCTGATGTATGGGGTTCGACACCTACTACTTCTTTGTCTGGTTTCAAGTACTTTGTTACTTTTGTAGATGATTGCTCCAGAGCCACTTGGCTTTATTTGCTAAAACATAAAAGTGATGTTAATGTTGCATTCAAATCCTTTCAC
>JAOXJP010040016.1:0-16438 GCA_025762735.1 Platanus orientalis
GCCGGCTCTCAACCTGACGCCACCCTCCTCCTTTATCCGGGCTTGGGACTGGCAATGTCTGAAGATACAAACATTGGCGGAGTTCTGTATCGGCTTCTGAATTTTACTATACTTCTAAGTTTGGTTTTAACTAATTTTTGTTTCTCCAATATATTGGTTTGTTGGGATTTGGAATTTTTTTCGTATTCTCCAGTGTACGTTGGAAATTCTCCAATCTGTGTTTTTTCATTATATTGCAGCTTGAATAGAAACCTCTAATATGTCTCTTTCTTTCTTCTTGACTAGATATTGAATGTTAATAATTTACAAGGGTGTAAAACTCTTAATCATTTGATGGTATGCTTATGCATCGTATGGTGCATGTATCCTCCGATCTGGTTGGTGTTTCTGTTTTGACCGCAGCTGATGAACAAATGGGTATGGCATCCCTATCACACATTGCTCAATCGTACCTGGTTAACTTGTACTTACAACATCACTAAAAAATCACCCCAATATTTGGCAGTCGAACAAGTCTGACACCTAGAATCATACCCATAATTTAAGACTGTTGCTGCCTGATGGCAAGTACAATACATGCACATGTGAAGTGACACCCTGCGATATCTTTGTAGAAGATTTACTATATATGTTGTGAAAAATGCTGTCCCTGATCCATGAAAAGGTCTCTCAATTCAAAGGGATTCTTTTAAATCGTCTTAATGAGGTCTAATTTATGGGTGGAAAGGGGTTGGTCACTATTTCAAAATTGGCTGCTTCGATGAGCTATCTTATTAGTTCATGTGTTATTGTCAGATGAAGGCTCAACTAGATGCCCTGCTGATGACAGTCTCTTGGGACAGGTTCTGATGCAGGACAACCCGAAAGAAAGGGTTGTTAACCTGCGGGAAATGGGCCCTCAAGGATACTAGGACTGATGTATGAGCTGTAACCAGTGGAGGTATACAATCAGGGAATAATGGGATCAGATATTAAGTTTGGTTAGTCAAAATAGGTTCTGGTATAGGAAAACCCAAAGATACCAATCAAAGAACTGAATCAAGGCAAGGCTGAAGACTAGAGGGTGTACAAAGCTATCGGGTATGGGTGGGATTGGTTCCAAGAGGGTCAAATCTGAGGTGAAACAAGGGTATAAATAGGTTCTATTCAGGTTATTTCAGCAGGGTGTTTGTGGGGTTTGACTAGGGCATAACCAAGGCTGATTTGGACAGAATATGGGCCTGAAACAACAGGGTTGATTTTTTTTTTTTCCAATAAATAATGAACTTTATTAAAAGAAAAAACAGAAAACATACTAATACAACAATGACAGTGACCCCGCTAGTTAGAAAGGCAAGCAACAATCATTATAGTGCACTTGATGGGCCACACCCCAATTTGCTAGGGAGTCTTCAAGAGAATTTTGTTCTCTTGGAATGTGGCTGAAGGAGCAATCTAATTCTAAGGCAATATCCATGATTTCATAGACCAAACTCCACATGCGCCATGATTGGCAATCCTTACCCCGGCCCCAACTAATAGCTACCTCCGAATCTCCCTCAATTATGCAGCCCGAAGCCCCCATGAGCTTTAATTCCCTGAGGCCGATCAACATGCTTTGGGTTTCGGCTTTTGTAGAATCTCATTGGGAAAGAGGGCTACATAGAGCTTTGCGCACCATGCCATTGAGATCCCGGATCACACACTCGTACCTTGCCGGCCCTGGGTTATCTTTAGAGGCTCTATCAAAGTTTAATTTAAGAGTGTCATTTGGAAGAGGGTTCCAATTATCATGATGACTAATTGGATTGGATGGTGAATCACATGAAATGGACGTTTTCCAATCTCTCACAAAATCAAATAGGGAAGTATCTTTAAATTTTGTAGTTACAAGGAGCCAACTTCCCACTTCTCTGATAATTGCCTTAATGACCTCTTCCAAGATCCTTGATTTGTTAAGGAAAATTCTATTATTCCTTTCCCTCCATATGCCCCAAACAGTTTACAATGGCATGCATCACTGAATCCCTAAACTGTTTGCTTTTGACATTAACATCATACCAATGCCAAGAGAGTAGAAGGTGATGAACTTTCTCTAGCATAGCCCAACTCAAACCCATTCTTGATAGGAAATAACACCAAATCTTACAAGAGAACGGACAATGAAGATAGATATGGTGAATTGATTCCCTGTTCTTATGGCATAAAGAGCATCAATGGGGGGATAAATACATGTAAGGTCTCCTTCTTTGAAGCATGTCCATAGTGTTGATTTGGCCCAGAGCAATGGTCCACATAAAAGCCTTAACTCTCGGAGGGGCAACGGGTTTCCAAATCAATTGATGGGGGAAAGAGGGCCCTAAGGTGGTTAGAGAAGAGAGAGCAATGAAAAAAGATTTGGAAGTAAACTTTCTAAATGACTCAAGGGTCCAGACCCTTTTGTCCACAGCTCTCCGAGAGAGGAATATATCATGAAACAAATCAAGGAGGGATGTAACCAGTTGGGCTTCCCAATCGTATAGATCTCTTGAGAATATGAGGTTCCACGATGGACCATGGGGTGAATTAGAAAGGATATCGGCAACCACATCCTCCTTTTGAGTGGAAATGAGGAATAATCTGGGATATAAGGATTCCAAGGAATTCTCCCCAAACCACAAATCCTTCCAAAATTTAATTGATCGGCCATCACCAAGTGCAAATCTAGTATGATGAATGAAAAGAGGATATAGTTAGCAAATGTTTTTCCATAGACTGGACAAAGAGGAAGTGAAGTGATGGGAGCAATTCCACCCATTAGAATGCAATCCATATTTTTGAGATATTGTGGAATGCCAAAGAGAGTCCCTTTCCAAGGATAAGCGCCAAAGCCATTTTCCCATCAATGCCAAATTCCTTTCTTTGATTCTACCAATATCCAAACCACCCTCCGATTTGGGCCGACACACCTCTTTCCAACTAACCAAGTGGTCCTTCTTCTCACCGCCCCCCTCCCATAAGAAGTCTTTTTATAGCTTCTCAACTTGATGAGAAATCTTCCCAGACATTTTGAATAGAGACATGTAATAAATTGGTAAATTGGAAAGTGTTGCTTTTATTAAAGTGATTCGGCCTCCCAGAGAGATATATCCCCTTTCCCAACACTCCAATTTGCTCTGGATTCTTTCAAACACCGGATCCCAAAAAGAAAGTGATCTTGGAACACCTCCTAGAGGTAATCCTAAATACTTCATCGGCCATTCACCAACCTTGCACCCAAGAATCTGAGCAAATTGAATTAGGTCTTCCCCTCTTACCTCAACACCGACTATAGAAGTTTTTGACATATTGATTTTGAGGTTTAAGATTGTTTCAAAAATTTTTAGAATATCCTTCAGCATCCGAATTTGGGAAACCTCCGCTTTTAAAAAACACATTGTATCATCTGCATATTGTAGATGGTTGACTGAAAATCCCTCTCTGCCAATAGCGTAGCCTTCAATGATCCCCCTATTTTTAGCTCGCGCCATTAATTCACTAAGACCATCCACCACTAGTGTGAAAATGAATGGTGATAAAGGGTTACCTTGTCTTAAGCCCTTGAATGAATCAAAGAAACCTTTGGATGTGCCGTTTAATAATATAGAGAAGTGAGGATGATCAAGACACCCTGAAATCTATCTTACCCATCTTTCCCCAAAGCCTTTGTGCTCTAATGTCCAAGATAAGAATGCCTAATCCACTCTGTCATATGATTTTTCGAAATCAATCTTGCAAACGATGCTAGGCTTCTTTGATTTTTTTCTCTCGTCTACACATTCGTTTGCAATTAAAGTGCTATCAAAGATTTGTCTTCCCTTCACAAAAGCACTTTGAGAATTGAGGACCACTGATCCAATTACCTCCCTTAGCCTAGACGATAGAACCTTTGCAATTATTTCATACAAGCTTCCAATCAAGCTTATAGGTTTGTAGTCTTCCATTTCCTTTGCGTCATTTTTCTTAGGGAGGATAATCAAGAAAGTTGCATTAATACCTTTACTTATAATCCCTCTTTCAAAAAATTCAGCAAATACTTCCATAAGATCTGCTTGAATGATGTCCCAACATTTTTAGTAAAATAGTATCGAGAAGCCATCCGGCCTAGGTGATTTATCTTTACCCATACTCATCACTACAATCTTAACTTCCTCAACCGAAAAAGGTTTTTCAAGGTTGCATGCCACTTCATTATCAATCCGAGAGGAGAATAGGTTAGCGATTCTAGGTTTTTCCCTCCCATCATCTTTGTATTATTGTGTGAAATATTTAATGACCTCATCTTTTATTTTATCGAAATCATTTTCCAAGCATCCTTGAATAGATAGAGAAGAGTTGGTATTCTTTTTCTTCAATTAGCCACTTTGTGAAAGTATTTGGTATTTCCATCCCCTTCTTTTAGCCATTTTCATTTGGCTTTTTGGCTCCACAAAATGTCTTCCCTCCTTAGGATAAACTCTATGTTCCCTAATAGTGTTTTCTTTCTTTCCTCAAGGTGTGGAGGTAACATTCCATCATCTTCAATCTATGGTCCAAAGATTCTATTTCATTCCATATTGAATCTTTTTGCTCCTTAATATGCCCAAAGGTGTTTTTGTTCCAAACCCTCAATTTTTGTTTGATATGTTGCAATTTCTTCATAAAACCAAAACCTTTGAAACCTTCAAACGCCATTTCACTCCACCATTCACGAATTTGATCCTTGAACTTTGGGTGGGAAACCTACATATTTTCAAAGCGAAATGGAATAGACCTATAATTAACTTTAGGGGTTTTCAACATGATAGGCCAATGATCGGATACAATTTTTGGTATCGCTTCTTGAGTGAAAAAGGGGTAAACCTCTTCCTAACTATTAGAGACCAAAAATATGTCTAGCCAAGATAAGAGGGGGACTTCCCTTCCGTCCATCCATGCGAATTTTGCGTTTAGTAACGGGGAATCCTGAAGGTCCGATTGATTAATGAAATTGTTAAAGTCCCTCATGCTTCGTGTGATGGTGGATGAACGGTTCTTCTCATGGGTGAATCTGATAACGTTGAAGTCACCCCCAATTACCCAAGGACCTCCCCATTGAGCTTTGACATAGAGAAGCTCATTCCAGAATTCAGCTCGATGATGTGGCCTACTAGGACCATATACACCTATAATCATCCACTCAAAACCTAATGACACTTCCGTCAACCTGATTGAAACCGAAAAGTTTTCCATGAACTCATCCCTTTGCTTGACTTCCAATGGATCCCATGCAATGAGAATCCCTCCCGATGTGCCATTTGCTGGAAGAGCACACCATTCTGTTAGTTTTGGTCCAACCGAATTTTTAACCACAGCCGAATCCCTAGATTTTCTTTTTTTGTTTCTTGAAGAATCACTAATGCCGAGTTGAATTTGGTAATACATTTCCGCACAACCCGCCTCTTTTTCACTCCCCCAATCCCATGAACATTCCAGGAAATAATCTTCATAGGTGAACCATTTTTTTCCCTCGGGTTGCTCTTTCATCACTAATATTTGTATCCACATTTTCCTTTTCCTTCATGTTCCATTTCAGATTTTGGAGTTTGCGTTTTCCTTTATAATTGATTTTTTCCTATCCATTTCCATCCCCATCTTCTTCCTCGATAAAGTCTGAAAGTTTCACTTCCTGACCATTTCTGTCAATAACTGACAGACCAAGCCTCTTCATCATCTTGTCCACATCTTCTTTTGTAGAGAACAGTTGAGAGCCAGTACCTGCATCCTTTTCAATAACTTGACATATCTCCACCTCCGTAACACAATCCCTTTTAATCTCAGATCGTGTATCCATACATTCCATAATATCTCTTTTAACATTGGATTGATCCTTAAGGTGAGTAGAATTTTCAGGGCATGCTAATACAAATGGAAGAGAAGCAGGTAAAGTAGAAGCAGGAGTAATATCTAGTTCATTTGGAAAGGAATTTGGAAATGAATTAGCAACAAAGGAGTTTGAAGCACCTAGGATTTGATGTGAAGATAGATCATCTGGATCCGTTGCACCACCAAAGCTCCAGCCTTCTATTTCGACTTCCTTGATTGCTCTACCGATCGAGTCAATTGATGGAGTTGAGAATGCCTCATCCGGGGTGTCTTCGTAATTCGCAAGGTGATGTTCACATTCAGGGGTGAATAAATTGTGATTCACAGCTTCCTCATTCCCATCTTCGTCCAACTCTGTTGCATATTCTGATTCACAAGATTCATCGCTAGAAGCCTCTCCATTCCTATCATATGCCATTGTTGCACTTGTTGCACCTGTTGCTGAGCCCACATCCTCCGCCTTATACCTCTTTTTAAGAGCATCCAAACCGAGAGGGTTGTCGTGTTGGGTAATCATATCCACCGTGTCCACAGAGGTCGCCAGTTCTCTAACACCCAATATAGCAATCTTCGGGTAAGGAGGAGCTGATGCCTCACCACAAGATCCCAACACCGTAACTGGAACTGACAATGCTCCATTAGAATACTTGGAAACCTCACTTGATCCCTTGCGCAACGCAACACCACCCTTGATCTCGATGCTTCCAACGGCAGCAAGCCCCTGACCATCACCCTTTTTGCAATTTTTTGGACTCCACGCTGATTCGAACTCATCATCGATTGTATTGCAGTACATTCGTAGTGGCTCTTTGCATTGAAGCTTATCCTCAGAAATTTCCCCCTTCCGCTTAGGATCAATTTTAGAATTGGAGGACTCACCTTCAAGAGACTTGCAGAGAGATGCCTTTGACTCATCCGGCTGAGATTCCAGCGAAACTACTTCTGTATATGCGTCGAAACCAGCCCTAGGATATTTTGGGCTTGTCCCTGTATTGTCTGAGCCATTGGGTTCGTTAATGGTATTTAATTGGGCTTTATATTGTAAATTAGCTCTCGGTCCATCAGTTTTGGGCTTCCACACCCATGCTGTGTTTGGTCCAACCGACTCTTTTTCTGCCATTGGATGGCCTATATGTGAATAAAGGGCCATGATGCACTATATTTATAGGGTTTTGACTGCTACTTGCTTTAGCTACCCCCGAAACCACGCATTTTCCTTTAATTTCTGTCATGTCCTTGTTGGAAGCCGATCCAACGGTTGTAGTCGAAACCCCAATATTTCTCGTATCAAATGGTGCGGGGAAGATCCAAGCATCCGACGGCAGGGCTTCATCTTCTTTGTGAGCACATCCCTTTCTCTGGTGGATAGCGTTGCCGACGAACAACCCGGCCCCTGCCATTCCGTATTGCATCTCCACATCTACCAGCAGGTCGAAGTCCTCCTCAATGGTGATGACTAAATGGCGAGGGATTTGGTTGATAGATTCAACCTCCACCATAATCCTAGCATAGGCAATCATTGCATTTGATTTAGTCTTGGAGTCAATCGCTATGTGCTTTCCACAATAATTACCGATCTTTTGAAAAATCTCTAGCTTCTACGCGTTTAGAGGAAGACCCTAAATCTTGATCCACTTGTTACCCTCCATAGACACAGGGAGAATTTTTGAGATCGAAGGGTTCCATTGTTGGAAGCATAGAACCCCATTACCTATTCTCAGAGATCTGGCATTAATGATCATCCTAGATTCAGCCTTGTCGTCGGTCATGACTAGCTCTCTATTGGGGGGAAAACCAATAGGTTTGACAATGAACCTATTGTTTGATCCATTTCGAAAATTTGAAGATAGAGCAACCGCCATTGCTTCCCAAGGAACTGTGACTCCCCAGACGTCGACTATCACAGCCCCCCCGTTGTTGTTTGGTTGCATTTTTACCCACCCTGGTTGAACTGGATTCTCCATTCCTGTATAGTCACCATTACTGGCTGTGTTTTTGCCATACCAGGCCATCCCATTTGTTTCAGTAAGTCAGCTAGACTTTTCCACCCATATAAGTTCTTCATTGGCCCTTCATTCAATCACTTGGAGAAAGAGCCCCCTCTCATTTTCCCCAGTGGCTGCGATAATGGTATGACCATCCCCTCTCAACGTTTCTTTGAGATGATTTGAATGAGGCATCGTGGCCTTGTCGATAAAAGCTGTTAGGTTGTTGACGATACCAATAGGTATGTTAATCTTAGCCACACGTCCATTACCTCGTTTGGTAATTAAAAGTGAAACTTCGTCTGGTTCGAACTTGAAGTTTTTCCATTCAATGAAAAGGAAACGCTTTCCATTTCTCTTACCAGGCCTTTTCATCGTCTCTCATCAAAACATTACGCTTTCCATTACTCTTTAGAACCTGACGAGGAAAGAATTCCTATGACTATGGATCAGCAGCAGGGTTGATTGGGACCATTGGTGGACTGTTTAGACTCAGAACGGATGATCAAAACAGGGACTGTATGGGGAAATGATGAGCCCACGAATCTGTGTATAACAGGGTAGGGTTTTAGTGCTGATAGGGTATCAAGCAGATTAACCCTAATCTGATTTCAGGAGTCTGTTACTGTTAGTGGTTTGAACAGAGGAAAAGAAGGTTTAAGATTCTGCTAACAACAGGATTTTAAAAGATCTTATAAAGGCTGATTTCAGATTTTTTTTTTAAAGAAGAAGATTTAGGACCAATAATGGACTGTTCTTAGAGCAGAATCTAGAACTGGAATCAGCTTAGCTCAGGTACTGGTTTCAGGGTAGATAAATCAATGAAAATCCTGATACTAACCAGCTGCAGGTATTATAAGATTGAGATTTTAACTTTAATTCAGAAACCAATGAAAGAACTCAAAACTAGTGCTGCCGCAAGACCTGGGAGGTTTGGATTTTGTTTTCAGGCTATCAAAACAGCAGAGAATTCCGTACTGAGGCAGTCACAGATTATTAGAAAGAGTTTTCTTAGGTCTGAAAGCGACACAGTAAAAGAAAAAGGTGGGAAAGATGGGTTGTGGGCCTGAAACAGCGGGAATTTTGGATTCATAGATGGAAAACATGCAAAGGGGACAAGGATGGGTCTGCCTCAGGTTATTGGAGAGTTTTCTTTAGGGTTTGGATGATGGAAACAGTGAAGGAGATGGAGAAAAGTCTGGCAGATTGTGGTTCAAGAAATTGATCAGGAAAGTGTTCTTGATGAAGGATCTTGAATATTGTTTAACGGAAGAAAGTGGAACAACAAATAAAAACAGGAAAAAAAAAAAAAAAAAAACCAAAAGAGAAGATAAGAGAAGGAGAAGAAGAATGGTAGTTGAAGATTACCTGGTTTTGAAGAGGGAAACCCTACCTCTCAAAAGCCAGCTCTAAGCATCCCACTTAGAGTCAATGGAATCTTCACCATGGAAGAACCCAATCGTGGGTTAGAGAGATTGCAGCCAAATCGTTGGAAGCAAAACCATCAAATCTTTATTTATTCCATCATAAATCGATTACAAGAGAGACTCTTCATATATAGACTCAAAACCCACAAAAGAAATAAAAGTTTCTAAAATAAAATCACCCAAAAATGTGGGCTTCCTTGGACTAGTCAATCACTCATTTCTAATAAAAATAAAGACTACTCTAAACTATCCAAAAACTTTAATTAAAATGACGCCTATATCCTATACTTTAATAAAGCACAAAATATTAAATAAAACAGTAAAAATAACTCATTAGAATAATAATAAACTAAGGACTCCACTGATGTGCCAAAGAAGGTCCTCCATGGATCTCCTTGTGTGGACCCCACCAAGCCATGTATGGGTCCTACGTGGTCGTCAATGTCCACATCAACTCCCTTGGTTTGAAAAAACCCGCTCATCCTTGAGTTTTGTAATGGGCAAGGATCATCAACATGGGGAAGCTTGAACTGCTTAACCATAGACTATGTAGGTTTTTTTTATTGATAAGATGTTCTTTCCTTTGTTTTCCTTTAGTTGCCAATTTTCTATTTTGTCCTATGAGACTTGAACTACCTAGATCTATCTGGGTTCGATTTTAGGAGCTCAAAGAAGTGTTGCTGATTGTTCTCCTCATCTATTTTGGACCCCATGCATAACCCATTGCATATACCTCATGCTTAAAGACATGGGGAAGAAGAAGGTAGTGAAGAGGCCAAGGCAGTTACCACATTTATATATAACCATGGGTTTATCTTGACATTGATGAGAGATAGGTGTGGAGGTGATATAGTATGGATAGGTGCTAGTGCTACGTGTTTTGCCACAAACTACATTGCATTGTAGAATATCTTACAAAATAAGGTTGGCTTGAAGGCCTTGATTTCTTCATGACTATAGGAAAAGCAACAATGTGGCAGGGAGGAGTGCCAAAGAGATAGTGAGTAGTCATGCCTTCTAGGATGAGTGTCGTATGGTGGTAAACATCTTATAGCCGGTTATGAAGGTCCTTAGGATGGTAGATGGGGACAAGAAGCTAATGACAGGATATATTTATGAGTCCAACCACTTGATGAAAGAGGCAATGAAAACATTTTTCCTTAATAGAAATGACTTCATAAAGATCGTTGATGAGAGATGGACGAAGATGATTCTCCACCCACTTCATATGGCTGGTACGTTACTTTATTTTGTTAAAACTATATTTGATAATTTCTCAAGCAATGACAGTGATTTGGTTAAGGTAGATTCTGAAATGTGTTTCATTGAATTTCAACATACTAAAGAACCCTTGATACCAATATGATTATCAGCTTTGCATGCAACCATATTTATTGAATGTTGTACATATTGTCATAAAGAAGTTAGAGCCCAATCTCGCAAAATAGACGGATGCTTTTGGGGAGTACAAACTATTTTTTTTCCTACTACAATACAATATAGTCTACTGACATTTGGGCCTTCTTATTTCAGTTAAAAGTACTTTAAGGATGTAGTGGGGTCTTTCGCGTGGTCCACTGTTGTTGTAGGACGAGATAAAACAACTCCATTTAATTTTTTGTCGTTTTTATAGAAATTTAATAAGGGCTACAACCAACAATTACTTATGCACACATTTTTTATTTTACAATTGAGTGGTTGGTATTGTATAGGACTGATGTACCCCACCTGAACAAGATTGACATTCATGTATTATCTTAGATTATATCTTCCTTTGGCTGTGGTAGGAATTGGAGCATTTTCAACCTCGTTCACTCCAAAAGAACAAATAGACTTAGGCATGAAAATCTTCAACAATTTGTATTTGTCCATTAAAACTGGTGTTTTAGAATAAAGCATGTAGAGAAAAATTAGAGTTTGGAAGATTACATTGACCTCATCGACCTTACAAATATTTTCTATGATAATGGAGAGAAGGTCCACTATACGAGTGCATCAAGTAGGTCGGTGAGCTAGTATTGGTCAAGGCAGGTGAATGAGTGGGCTCTCGTATAGCGAGTGAGATGGGAGTGGATGTTGATGATTTTATGGAGGAGACACAACAGTAGTCCCAGGTCTACGGATTAGGTGATGAAGATGAATGCTCGGTTTCAAGCTCGGAGTGTTGATGGGGATGATATAGGTAGCAATGGTGGGGGCTTTGGCAGGGTAGGGAGAGATGACGGGGGTGATGATGAGGAAAATGGAGGCGATGATGGGGGTAATGGTGGTGGGGCTGGCATAACATATGGTGGTGGTGAGATGAGTTAGAGACCCTAGAGTCCATTCATAGTAGAGGAAAGATACAATCACGCCACTCTGTGGTGCACGCCCTCCAATGCCCAGGACTTATCGGCGAAAGGGGACTCAGGGAACGAGGGAGGGGGGAGGAGACATCAGAAGGATGAGACTTGAAACTATATGCAGCCAGTAAATCAGATAGAAAACCCTTCTTCCCTTTTGCCTCTTCCTCTCTCTCTCCCTTCTCATTGCTAATACCCACCGTTGTTAGCTCCCTTCTCACCGTTGATGCTTACTGTCGCTGACCAAGAAATGAATATCAGGGCTCATTTTTTCTTGAAGTGGAGAGGCACCATCTCCACTCGACTATGTGAGTTCCACCTTATTACTTCATGTGAATCTTATTTTGGATGTTCTGTTGAATTTGTGATATTGACATCTAATTTTTCTGTGTTTCACGAGCACTGAAATTGTTCATTGTTTGCCCCAACTTTTTTCTTCTTATGTACTCTTTCCTTGAAACCCTACCTGTAGTTTTAGAGAAGATTCCGTTTGCTAAAATTGCTATAACAATTCTGGAATTTGGTTGTGCTCATCCCTTTTGTTCTTCTTAAACAAATTTGTTTATTTCATTCCGTTCTTTCTATGGTGTTTTGTGGTCATTGTTGATACAACTTTGTTTATGTTTTACTGTGAAAACCCTAGGTTTCTAACTTGCTCAATATTTTAAATATTCTTCTCAACTTTACAGTAGCTTTCTCATGAGATTTTTATGCTAAAATCTGTGTATGTTCCATTTATCTATAAATGAAAAGCCCTAGTTGTTCAATCATAGAATTGGTTCAGATGGAGATATGGATAGGAAGTTTTGGTTGGTAGTAGCCGTGAGTTTCTTATCTTAGTTTAGGTTTTGGACATCGATATTTTTTTTTATGTGATTTGTTAGTTGCAAGTATTTTAAGGGTTACTTGATATGTCTAAACTTAAGTTTATGGCTTCTCTGGTGTATCCCTCCGTTTTTGTTGGTGTATTGGTTGCTGTAGCCCCTCAAAAACTATTTGGAGGGGGTTGGAGGCTTTTATATAAGATAATGAATTATTTGTCAAATCTTTTTGGGCTTTCCTAATTCATGCGGTTGTTTGGGGCATTTGGAAAGAAAGGAATGCAAGAATTTTTGAGGGGAGACTCAAAAGCTGCAATGAGGTTATTGATTTCATCATTTGGGAAGTTGGAAGTTGGCTCTTTGTCACTAAGGAGTTTAAGGGGTTATTTTTGTCCAGGTTTGTAAAGGATTGGGTGACCTCCATATCTTTTAATGCTACAGTCATTGGTATTTCTATCCCGGATTGGCAGTCACCCTCCCAAAGGTCTCTAAAGCTTAATGTTGATGGGTCCTCTAGGGCAAATCCGGGTCCAAGTGGATTTGATTGCGTGCTTCAGGACTGCCACGGGCATGTATTCATGTAATTGCTGGTCCATTAGGCCATGGTGGCGCTTTTAGAGCGGAGGTGATGGGTTTGCTTATGGGGCTGTGGGAATTAAAAAGACGGGAGCTTCTCATGTTAATGTGGAGGGAGACTCAGGTGGTGATCGGTTGGGGTTTGGGATCGAGCAATGGATCTTGGAAATTTGCATATTCTATCCATGAGGTTAGGGAAATTGTTGCCTCTTTGAATATATCCCTTCATCATGTGCCGAGATCCCAAAATTCTTTGGCTGATAAAGTGGCTAAATGGAGGGTGGGGTTAGATGCCATTTGTAGTTTTAATGTGTAATGCTGGATATCCTAGTGTAATGGCCTCTAGCCCTTTATTGTTGTATTTTATTCCCCTCTCTTCTTCTTAAAGTCGTTAATTATCTATCCATCTATCTATCTATCTGTCTATATATATATATATATATATATATATATAAAGAGTTTTCTTAATTCTATGCCATTTCTTGGTTGTATTATTTTCATTCCTTCTCGGCTCGAGCAGTTTTGTGCCTTTCCCATGATAGTTTATTGTTATATTGGTCTCTTGACTTACTTTTATCTGTTCTCCAGATGGTGGCAAAACCACTGACAAGCGAAGCAGTTGCCCTCACAAAGAAGAAAATGGACATGGCCTTAGGTAATGTATCTGCATTTGAGGTTCTAAACAATTTTACCATGGATTTGTATTTTCATGATGGAGTGTATTTGTTCTTTACATAGACGATATCATCAAGATGTCCAAGAAGCTCACATCTATAGTTTAAAAACAAAGGGCTTTGGTAAGTGGCTTTTATTTTGAAAGTGGACCATTGCCGTCTGGAAGCTTATATTTTTACAGATAAGCTATATTATCTTTTCCTGAAGGGAAATTTTTCTTTCCAGAGTAAAAGCCAAAAATGCTCGAATCATGGTGCTGCCCGAGGGAATGCTTCAAAGTTTTGGTGTTTTATGGATTCTAGATCCTCTGTTAGACAGGTGCTGCAGCTGGATGAATTTTGTTCTGTTTTATCTTATTCTTCTATAAAGATGACATAGTGTTTCTGCTAGTTTTTAACATCTATTAATATTGATATCTTTTTATTGTTGTGCAATCCCTTCTTTGTCTGTACGGGGTGCTTGCTTAGAGGAGGTCGAATTTCCAAGGCAATCAGTTTCCTTTGGCGACTGAGGTTGCCAGGAGGGCTGCAGCTGCTCCTTTTCGTAAAGCTCTTGGTTGTAGTAAGGTAGTTTATTGGAAAAGGCCAAGGTACTTCCATTGCCCAAGATTATTACTGTTCTTTGTCATTCTAAATATTTGTTGATGAGATAAATATTTTCTTGACTTTTTGCAGGTAAATGGTGGTCCCTTCTTATCACTGACAACATATCTGCCATGTGTTTCGAGTTGATATAAATGAACTTGTATTAATGGAGTTTTTAAGTCATTAGACCATGCCATGGTGTTTGGTTGGTTTTGGTCAGAAGGGTTAAAATTTTGAAATATCATCATAACAAATCCAATTTCAAGTGTTGGGTGTTCTCAGTTCTTGCAAAGTGTGAGTTCATGCATTTCTTCCCCCCTTCTTTTTTTTTTTTAGCACACAAGGTGGTACTTTAGGTTGAAAGATGTATGTTGCATTCAGTTATGGTTATTATACTCTTCAGGTAATTGGAGAATATTGCTTGGGCTGGCTGTCGGGGGTAACAAATTATTGGTGTGGTAGCAAGAGTTTGTTGGAATGTGAAAGAGTGATGTATCATGATATTAAACACTTTGGAGGTTTAGTCTTTTGATTGGGCAGAAGTAACATAAGAATAGTGTAGGAGACATTGTATGTGCACTGGAAAAATCAACACTACATATGCTTGACGTGTCACCATGAGATGTGATAACTATTTTCTTTTCCTGTTCTGCTGTTGTTAACTGGGTAGAGATGCTCTGGTTTTGGTTCCTTTTGGTTGACTCGATGGGACCACATTGTTTCTAGTCTCATGGTTGTGATTTATTTATTTTTTATTTGAAGGGTTGTTTTTCTCACGGCTTTGTGGCAGGTATGATGTTTACATAAAACATTCATACGGGTGAAATCTGCTGTTTTTCTGGCTCAGATTTTGGTCAACCTGCGTGTAATCTTGTTTCATGAGATGTTTTCCTGTTTGGAGGATTTTATATATTTTTCTTTTCATTTAAGATTTTATCACTGCAAATTCTTCTTGCCGTTCCTTGTAGGGTTCAAAACTTGCCAGACTGCTCCCTCCAGACACCGTTCTTGAGGTGCTCTTAATCAATTGTAAGTGACCTTTTTAAAGATTTTTTAGAACTTGTTTCTTATAAAAAGTATATGTTCAATGTTCATTTGGTTTGATCTAATGCAGTTCCTTGGGGTGTAATTTATGGTTGTGATTTTATTTTTTCATCTGACGTGATCTTTACTCTAGTCTTTGTGCACACTTATCAGAAATACGGTACACAAAGGTAGAGACTAGTTATCTTGTATTAGGTTCTATTCTTATTATTGAATTCTATCCATGTGTGTTTTCCCTTTGGAAGTTGTAGGAATATTGATGCGGAACCAAGTACAATTTATATGCAAAACACTTGCAGCTGATCTCAAATAACAGATAATAACCAGAAAAAACAATTATGAAATTTTCACCTCAGTGGCAATTTTGTAATTTTTTAGAAAGTGTAAAATTATCAAAATACCCTTATGACGTATCAGAAATTTTCGGGATTCTGAGAATATTCCGGGCAGACTTTAGGGGTACTCTCTAAATTTCACAGGATTTGAAAATCTCTAGCTATATAAACTAGAATACCCCCAATTATGTAAAGGTACTTTAATGGAGAAATCAGCAGAAAACCCAGAAAACTTACTAAAACTCCAGCAACAACTAGACGTAATCACTGTGCTTACTTCTTGATTAGTCGCCTCAGATGCCTCCTAAAATATGTAGAAGTTTCCTCCGAATCAAAGTTTCAAGGACTTCAAAAAAATCCAAGAAGGTTGCTTTCCTTGGGTGTGCTGCCTGGTACTATATCCTCTCTCTCCTATTTTGTTTTGAGAAGCTTTAAGACTATAACAATGGCTCAGATTGGGTCGTCCAAGGGTTGTGAATGCCCTTATGGAGGGGTTTTAGCAAAAGTGGTGTGGTTAGGGAAGGGTTTATGTGAAAGTTGCAGAAAATTCTGTGGGGAGATTAATATAGTGGAAGAAGGTAATGATGGGAAGTAGGAGAAGGGAGATGGAAAGAAGAGGTAGAATAAAGAAGTAGAAGATTAAGAAGAAGGAGATAGAGAGAGATTGGAGAAGTATAAGAGGAAGAAGTAATGCCCACACATGGTTTTTGTCCAAAACACGATTTCTCTTCATTCAATTCTGCCAAAAATTGTCACATGAATAGGGTTTTAAACCCTTTTAAAACTTTTGTGCCAAAGTTCCTAAACT
>JAOXJP010040027.1:0-16438 GCA_025762735.1 Platanus orientalis
GTGTCGAGGTAAGGGTATAAGACTATTTGGCTCAACCCTAACCCGACCCATTTATTAATCGTGTCAAAGCGGGTTGATCTATTTTGACACAAAACACATATAGGGTCAACCCTAACCCGCTTATTTTCGTGTCGGGTCGTGTTGGGTTTGCGGGTTATGCGGTAATTCATCTTGGCGAGTCGGGTTCGTGTCATGTCAAGGCAAGGGTATAAGATGATTTGGCTCAACTCTAACCCGAACCATTTATTAATCGTGTCAAAGCGGGTTGACCTGTGTTGACCCAAGACACGTTTATGGTCAACCCTAACCCACTTATTTTCATGTTGGGTCGTGTCAGGTTCACGGGTCATGTCAAACATTGCCACCCCTCGTTTTCCGCCATAATATCCAGAACTAATAGTTGACCATCTAAGACGGGATTCTTGAAGCTAATATCACTCCATATAATGGGTTCAATCTGGATCATGTGGTTGGAACCAAGATCGGCGATTCAACCTTCAAAGACTCCCAAATGAGGCTAATCTTTTGAATCATGCCACAACTTCCAACATTAGTGTCCCTCTCCACACTAGCATTGAGAGGGTCTTTGTTAGCTCGTTCTCTACTTCTTCACCATTGTTGTCGTTGGCACATTATTTTATCCTCTCTCTCTATATTTAGCTTGGTTATTTGTTATCCTTTATTAGGGTTTTTAACTCGTTAAGGGTATTGTTGAAATTTAAAAAAAAAATTAATAAAAAATCGGTTTAAACCCCATTGAGGTAAAATCACCCCATGCTAACTTCTATAACCAAAATATGTTTGACAGGTCTTTTTTTTTTTTAATTCAATCTATAGATAAGTGGGGAGACTGTATTTTGGGTGTTTTATGTAATTAACCCCATTTTTTATGGGCACTGACCTTTTCATTTGAAGCTATTTTTATAGTTTTAAACATATACACCCAGCCTTTGTGTGTGGGGTATGGCGTGACGTACAAGTTCATGAACTAAACATTTGTTTTAACCCTATGTTCACATTCTCAATTTGTGTCCCCTTTCTAATTTGAGATAAAATGAAAGTGCAACTGCTTTACTAATCAATTCAAATTTGGAGAGGACTCAAATAATTGTAAATTCCTTGTTTTTTGACGTTTGAATAAAAAGTTAAGAGTATGTTTTGCATTAAACTTTCATAATGGTGGTGGCACGTCTATATATGTCTATATATTTACAAAATAAATACTTAATATTTGTTGTATATAAAATTAAATCTGATAGTGTATGGAATTGAGAGTGTCTTTTTACACCCGTCAGATGATCGCACGGTTAGCCCAGGTCTTTAACGAAATGAACCTAGACAGCACCGAGAGAAAGAGTCAAGAAGCTAGATACCGGTGGGGGACCGACATCAAGCTCTCTGACAGTCAATTCAGACGATAAGGGGATGTAGAAGAGAAACTTTACAAATTATGGTTTTTGTTGTTTCATACCTGGTGAGGAAGTTGTTACCCATACTTATAGGCTTGAGTAGTGGCGTATCAAATGAGATCTCGTCTGTCTCTTTCCCCCATGTTATTTGTTGCGTCTTCCCCTACTCTTTTTGTCATTTTCTCAGTATGTCAGGTCAACCGTAGAGAATATTTTCTCCTGATAACGGTTTCCGGGTTGTGCTTATCTCTAAACAAGAAACGCGGGGTCTTCATCTTTTTAATTTGTTAGGGATTTATGGATACAGGGTGCCTCAAGGTTATGATTAGTTGTTTGGTGTCGAGTGGTTCAAGCAACATCCCAAGAATATTTCTGAATTACTCGGAGTATCGGGTGCCGAAGAGTGGAGTAAGTAACTCGATGTTTCCAGGTTATGCCTCGATATCGGGTAGTCGAGCACCTCGCCGATGGCCTCGACATTTTTTAGGTCAAGGGATCCTTAAAGGTTCTCTAGGCCGGTCTCCTCGGTAATTCTTTGGGTCAATTCCTCTAGGGTTAGGACTCAGCTGGTTTATCAAGATTGGTTTATAGGGGCCTCAGTATCTTTCCCCATCAGTTGGCCCCTCATTCCCGAATCTAGGGTTACATGGCTCGGGAATGCAAACTGTTTGTAACCATTACTTTTCATTTCGGCACATGTGACACGTCATTTTAGTAACCGAGGTGACATCGATTAAGGATAAGTGTTAATGATGGTTTCGTATTTAATGGGCTTCGGTAATTGAGGGGCGTATTGGCACCGGTTAGGAGTTATGTCAAGAGTTATGTCTCTTCAAATCCTAGGTCATCGGACAATCGTATTTAAACCTCTTAAAGATTTTAAGATTTGCACATCGCCTCTTTTCCCCGGTTAAGTTCGCTACCCCGTAGATGCGTGGCATGCGCAGGGTCAACGATACTCGAGGTTGCCTATAAATACCTCTCCTAAAATAAGCTTGGATTTTTCTATCTCCCTTTCATATCTCTAGTACCTCCTCTCATTTTTTGGGTGATTTTTGACAAGTCTTCTGCTTCCTGACGTTTAATCGTTGTTGTTTTCGGCACCTGTTGCACTTATGGGCTATTATTCTTTGTCTTTGATGTCCTTCCTATTTTTGGGCGCTTGTTTCTCATTCAGGTATTTGGCTTATATTTCATAATTTGAATCTCATTTTATTTTGTTTTTCATTCTATCATTTGTTAGATTCTACTGTGTTAGTTTTCCTGTTTACTTTCCCTTTTTTCTAACGTATTTGTGTTTTGTCTTCTTCTTTTTTCCTTTTCTGTTAACCTCTACCTAATGGTGTCCGGGGACATCATTGACTGGATGGTCAACGAAACTGACAACCTTTCGGAGGTCCGATAGAACCCCGTGGAGCAGGCCATCGAGCCGGATCCATTTAATGCCCAAGAGGCGGCGGGGGAGATTGCTTTCGAGCAAGATTTCACCACCGTCGGTTATTCCTCTAGTTTGGGGGAGTGGACCCTAAATCGCTATCATCAAACTTTTTCTATTCTCGAGGGGGTTATTCTTTATGCCCCTGAGGATACCTAGGCCTTCAAGGCCCCTGCTAGTGGCTTGGCGTTATATGAGCAGGCCCTTCTAGCAGGTCTTCAGTTTCTGGTTCCCTTATTTTTTAGGGAGCTGTTATTCTGCATTGGGTTGGCACCGATACAATTGTTGCCTAATGCCTGGTGGATAGCTATAGAATGTAGGACCCTATGGGAGTTAACCTTTAAGGGGACAACCCACCTTACCCTTAACACGTTTTTCCCTTACTACTGCCCGAAGGAGTAGGAGCCGGAGTGGTTTTATTTTACCAATCGGGACTCAACTTCAACCCTAGTGACCTATCTCCCAAGCTCCAATAGCAGGTGGAGGGGTCGATACTTTTTCATTTCTGGTGAAGGCTGAGAGTACCCCCTAGGGGAGGTCCCCCTTGTAAAGTTCAACTAGGCCTAGGCATTGGCCATTAGCCCTGTAGGTGAGTTGTGATTTGATATATATATATATATATATATATATATATATATATATATCCTCGTTTATTCGATCGTTTTATGCGTTTACTCCTTTTTTTGTGTTAGTTTCAGAGGTAGAAGAGCTATCCCCCGAGGAGGAGACTCGTATTTGGGAGGTCGTGAACTATCCGTCTCAGGCCTTCCCCGAATTGGTTACCCCCGAGCACCTCCACTAGTGTGAGTTCGGAGGTAACTTACTATACTTTTCTTTATCCTTTTTTGGGTCGTCCACTTTTATTTATTTCCTGCCTCCTTCTTTTTTATGATTAGTTTTTAAGATTGGGCATATTTTTCCATGCAGCAATGAGGACGAATAAGAAGTTTTTGGCTCAAGCCTAGGAGGTGGGCTAGTGGGTGGCCATGACCTCGAAAATGCATAAATGACACCTTATCCTCGGGGGGCCTTCTGAGGCTCAAGCCCCAAGGTCACCCCTGAGGTGACACCAACTCGACCAGCCCAGCCAACACCACCTCTGGCCCCCGATGCCACTATTCTAATCATGGATTTGGAAGTAGAGACAGTCGGGTCTCCTTTAGCCCCAGCCACCGAGGGCGAAGCAGTGGCTTCCCATGAAATCGCCCCTGCCGCTAAGGCCTCCCCTCCTTGATCAATAGTCGTGGCAGCTCCTGCCCCCCGGGGTAGCGCCATCTTCCGATGTAGCCAATACTCGGGTGCCCTTTTCCTTAGCCCCGAAGAGGAGTAAGTCTTCATCCGGGCCCTCATCTTAGTTGTCAAAGCTAAGCCCCCGGGGAGGACTATTTTTTGGGGGGCGCTCCCCCTGAGGACCTCGAGTCCCTAAGAAAATCTCTCTACCCCTCTCTGCTCCACGGGGAGACGATGCATTATGTGGCCAAAGTAATTTTTTCTATCAATTTTTTTGTCTATACTGACTTGCTTTTTCTTTGTATCTATCTTTCCAAACTATGACCCTAATGGCTGCCTCTATTAAGAGGTACAAGTTCGATGAACAAGTCTGGGGTGACTTCCATAATCGCCTTACCCATGCTAAGAGTGAACTTAGTGCCACCTATGAGAGTTCCCAAGTTGAAATATGTGCCCTTGAGGATAGGGTCAAATAGGTTGAGGGTTCCTGCACCAACATGGCCGCCCGGGTCACAGAGCACGAAACCCACATCGAGGATCTGACAACACGCTTGTGGTCGGCTGAAAGGGATATCACTCGAGCTAGGGATGAACTTAGGGCGGATAGGAATCGTCGCATCTCAGTTGAGGATTCATTTGTTGTAGGTATCAAGGAAGAGGTGCGTAAGAAAGTGGTTGAGGTCATGGAGCTGACTAAGATCCAGGCCAAGGAGGAGAGGGAAAGGACCGTCGAGATGGCAACAGCTGATTATCTCACCTCTGATGCTTTCCAGGTCATCAAGGCTAATGCTTTTTGAAGAGGTTTGAAAACTTCCGAGAGATAGCGACCGAGGCTTACTTAGACCGAGACTTCTCTACCTTTATCCCTGATGAGGGGGAAGAAAAGGGCAAGGAAGGGCAAAAAGGAGGTAACAAAGGAGTGAAATAGGAATGAGCGGCCGAAGGAGTGATCAAGGAACTTTGGACTGCTACCCCGGGAGAAGCCACCTCGGGGGACGCCAATCCCCAGGTGTAGTCATACTTTTTGTTTTCTTTCTTTTTTTGGTTGTGGCCTTCTTCTATAAGCCTTCAATGTATAAATGAAAATTTTTTCACCCCCATCTTTATGTACTGTATTCTTGTTGCAATTAAAATTTTTTTTCTAAGTATGGGTGTGTGTCGTGGTAACTATGTTTCCTCTTGAGTTTCCTGAGCATATATGGGTAGGCCCTGATAGGGACCCCTAAAAGTATAGGAATAGTTATTGAATTTCTCTAAGCATCTCAGGGTAAATAACCTTTAATCGAGCAGGGGTGAACGATGGAAATTTTTTCTAAGTGTGGGTATGCCTTAGGAGTAATACTCTCACAACGAATAGAGATAGGTGATGGTAATTTTTTCTAAGTGTAGGTACGTCTTGGGGATAATACGCTTTTGGCAAGCAGGTGCACTGCCCTTAAATACCTTTTCAGGAAAGACGACTCATCTGGTTTCTTGTGGTTTAGGTGAATAAGGGTTCCCGATGACATTCTTTTGGACTTGAGCCCTTACCCCATGCAGGGGCCTTCCTTTAACAATGTCGTTGGGCATTCTTAAGCCTCTGTTTCAATTTTATATGTGAGAGGGTGTAGTTGTACTTACTTGGTATCGAATGGTCAATTTTAGTTGTGATGTGCATCTCTCAACATGCCTTGGGCCTCTGGCTTTATTTACTGAAGTCTTTGTTTTGCTGACTTGTGAGACTTCTCTTTGCCATATGATTTTTTCCCTCGAAGGACGGGTTGATCATGTAACTCGGGGTCAATCTTGTGACTTGGGGTCAACCCTGTAACACAAGGTTAATCTTATAACCAGAGGGCTAGTCTCATAACCTAGGCATAAGGGCCTGAAATGAAGGGTCAGTCCTGTGACCTGGGGTCAATCTCGTGACCTGAGGGTTAATCTTGTAACCCAGACATGAGGGCCTGAAGTTTTTCCTGGCTCTGCAGAGTAAGAACATTTCATTAGTTAGGGTCAAATCATTACATCAGTTTTTTTGATACTATTTTCACAAGTGCTCAATATTCCATGGTCATGGTAGGGGCTCCCCCGCATTGTCTCGAGATGGTATGTCCCAGGCCTATGGCAGCTTGTTACTCGAGAAGACCCCTCCCAGTTTGGTCTCAGCTTTCCCTCTGTCGGATCTTGTGTCGTCAAGCTCACATTTCCAAGTACTAAGTCCTTGACTGTGAATCTCCTCATCTTAACTCGTGAGTTGTAGTATTTGGCTTTTCTCTACTTGTAGGCGGCTATTTGAAGTGTGGCCTTATTCATTTTCTCTTTCAGCATGTCAAGACTATTCCAGAGGCTCTCTTCGTTCCTTCCCGAGTTGAGGTTCGTTATTTTATATGTGGCCAATCCAATCTCGACTGCTATCACTGCCTCAGTCCCAAACACTAGTAGGAATAATGTTTCCCCTATGGGGGTCCTTACTATAGTGTAGTATGCCTAAAGGATGTTTGGTAGTTCCTTGGGTTAAAGGCCTTTAGAGTCCTTGAGTCTCTTCTTGATGATGCCCAGAAGCGTCCTGTTGGTGACCTCCACTTGACCGTTGGCATGGGTTAAGCCAAGGAAAAAAATATTTTTGATCCTGAGTTCTGTATAGAATTCCTGGTACTGGGTATTATTGAACTACTACCGTTGTCAGTGATGATCACTCAGAGAATCCCGAACTGAGAGACGATTGATTTCCAGGTGAGTCACAAATGTTTTTCTTAATGATTTTCGCTAGGGGTTCAGCCTCTACTCACTTTATGAAGTAGTCGATGGCTACTACCAAGAACCTTATTTGTCATTTTCCTTGGGAAAGAGCACGACAATGTTGATTCCCCATTGGGCAAGTAACCAAGATCTGACTTTTGTGACTAACTCCTCTACATGCTTTTTGGAGACGTTGGTGAACCTTTGACATTTGTCACACTTTCGGGCGAGCAGGCTTGCATCCTCTTGTATGAAGGGCTAATAATGTCCTACCTTGATTGCTTTGTGGGCCATTTCCCTGCCTCCCGAGTGGTTCCCACATATTCCCTCGTGTATCTCCCGAAGTACATAGTCTGGCTTCTCTTTAGATATGCATATGAGTAGGGGGAGGGTGAAACTCCTCTTATAAAGGGTGTCGTCGAGGAGGAGATACCGACTCACCCTTTTTTCACCTTTCTTCCCTCATCCTTATCCTCATGCAATTCACTGTTCTTTAGATATTTTATGATTTAGATGGCCCACTCGGGCTCGGGATTGACTATGTTGACTTCCTTATCTTCTTCTGCCTCGGTGCTTGGTTTGGGTAGACACTCAATGAATATCCCAGGGTTAAAACTTCCCATGGTTAATGATGCGAGTCTGGTCAATCTATCGGATTTTTTATTCTAATCCTATGGGACCCACTTTATGGCAAAATGCTCGAATCAGGATTTATCTTTCACTACCAGGGTGTGGTACTATTTCATTCGTTCGTCTTTTACCTCATACTCCCCTTATACTTGCCCTACCATAAGCTGGGAGTCATTGTTGACTCTGACTTGTTTGGCTTATAGGACGTGGGCAATGCGTAATCTAGTGAGCACTGCTTCATACTCAGCCTCGTTGTTGGTTGCCTTAAACTCAAATCTGATTACATACTCTAGCCCATTTCTCTCTAGTGTGACCAAGATAACTCCTCTGGCTAAGCTATTCATGGAGGATCCATCAACATATATAACTCACTCTACTTAGCTTGCCTCCTCTCTCCCAGGTTGTTCCTCTCATGCCTCAGAGTAGCCCCTTAATGCATGAGTGTATTCGGCGATGAAGTTCACTATTGCCTGATCTTTGATAGCTTCCCGGGGGTGGTATTCGATGTCAAACTCGTTCAGCTCCACTGACCACTTAACTAGTCTCCCAAAGGTCTCAGGTTTGTGGAATATGGTCCTAAGTGGCTGATCAGTAAGTACTCGGATGGTGTGGGCCTAGAAGTAGGGTCTTAGTTGTTGGGCTATGACGACCAATGCAAATGCCATCTTCTTGGCCCTTGGGTATCTTTCCTCTGCTCCCTTGAAAGCCCTACTAGTGTAGTATATTGGCATTTGTACCCCACCTTCTTTCCTGAGCAATACTAAACTAACTACCATTCTCGATACCGGCAAGTACACACAGAGCTCCTCGCCCTATTTTAGCGAATTGATCAACGATAAGTAGCTGAGATGGTCCTTAAGCTCCTAGAAGGCCTTATCGCATCTTCCTCCCAGTGGAACGCCTTTTTCAACAAATGAAAAAATGGGAAGCACTTGTCTGTGGCCTAGAATATAAATCTGCTCAAAGTTATGACACTCCCAACCAACCGCCGCACTTCTTTTGTGTTCCTCAGTGGTTGCATGTCAATTATGGCCTTCACTTTCTTGGGATTCACTTCTATCCCTTGCTGGGACACCATAAACCCGAAAAACTTCCCAGTAGATACTCCAAAAGCACATTTATCGGGCTTGAGCTTCATTTTATATTTCCTCAATGTCTAAAATGTCTCCCTCAAATTTTCTCGGTCATGAGGCTTTTCACCAGCATGTCATCCACATACACTTCGACTTTCCTCCTAATCCAGTTTTTGAAAATTTCGTTATCTAGTCTTTGGTTACTCATGTGTTAGCTCGAAGGGCATGACCTCGTAACAATAAAGCCCCTGGTAGGGGATGAAAGTCATTTTCTCATGGTCGGACTCATGCATCTTTATCTAGTTGTACCCTGAGAATGCATCCATAAAGCTAAGGGTTTGGTGGCCAGCCATCAAGTCTACCAGAGTGTCGATCATTGGGAACGAAAAGCTATCTTTGGGGCATGCTTTGTTGAGGTCGATAAAGTCGACACATATACACGACTTCCCATTAGGCTTCCGTACCATAACCACATTTGCTAACCAGTCGGGATAATGGACTTCCCTTATGAAGCAGGCTTTGAGCAGTTTCTTCACCTCCTCGGCAACAACCTGGTTTCTTTTTGGGGCAAAGTTTCTTTTATTCTGCTTGACAAGCCTTGAAGCCGGGTTTTCATTGAGCCGATGTACTGCAAGTCAGGGGTCTATCCCTGGCATATCGATTCTTGATGAAGAAGCTTTACAATCGCCTTTTGAATCCTTCTGGCATGTCTACCCCCACTCGGGTGACTCAGTCGGGCATTGTTGAGTCAATGATAATATTCTCGAGTTCTCCTTCCGGTTTTGCTACTGCCTGGGTCTTCTCATTTTGAACTTCTAGACTGTCGATCGACGTGGTCTCGTTTAGGGCTAGCTCCCCTTTGAGTGAGGCCACATAACATTCTCGGGTCACCACTTGATCCCCCTGACTTCCCAGACTCCTTAGTTAGGAAACACATCAAAAGATGGTAGGTTGAGGTCACTGCTCTCAACCCGTTCAGTGTCAGCCTTTCAAGAATTACGTTGTAGGTAGAGGGGCAATCGATGACCAAGAAATCAATCACCATGGTGATCTGTCTATCTCCCGTATCAACAATGACTGGTAAGCCAATTGTCCCAAAGGGGAGCAGCTAGTCGCCTATGAACCCGACCAAGGGTATTTACACTAGGTTGAGTTTATCTCGCCCAATACCCATTTGGTCGAAGACTGATAGATAGAGACTCCCATTATCAATGAGGACACGGTGCGTGATGTAGTTTAAGATGACCAATGTCACTACTAGCGCATCGTTATTCAGTTGACTCACTCCTCGAGCATCCTCAACGAAGAAGGTGATGGGGGGATGCTCTGTCTTGTGCTGCTTGGTTGGCCTCTCTGTCATCATCATTTGTAGGTCTCTTTTCACATGTATTTGCCTCACGTGTGACCTTCTTGCTGAGCTAGACTCTCCTCCCCCAACAAGCCCACCGACTATCACTCTAATCTCCCTTATCGGTCTTTCTGGCCTTCTCTATTCCTGAATGGGAGGGTCCCGATGGGTCTCTTCACGCCTAACCAAGGGCCGTCCTATAACTAATCTTTGCAACTGCCATAAATGGATAAGTGCTTCCATACGTTCCTTCAAGTCGAAGCAATCATTTATGTCGGGGCTGTGATTTCAGTGAAAGCAACAATACTTATTATGATTTATTTTTTCCGATGGGGCCCGAATTCTCTCAGGCCATCTAATGCTCAGATCATCCTTAAGGTGCAGAAACACCTGCTCAACAGGCGTTGTGGGAGGTGTAGTTCTGGAACCCGCTCGGGGGGAGATTAACCCGGGGCTTGACCTTGCGGTTATCGTTACCTCCACTCGCCTGACTGTCCATTTCTTTTCGAGTAGCTTGTTGCTCCCTTTTTCTTTTGTCCTACTATGAGCCAACCCCAAAGTCCCACTCTCATTGGGCACTCAAAGTGTCATCAACATGCATGTGTTGTTGTGCCTTCACCATGAGGTCGGTCGTGCGGGACAGGAGATTTTGAGAAAGAGAGAAAAAAGGAACTTAGAAGGCAGTAACCCTGCCATGAGAGCGGTTACAATCATCTTTTCCTTAGCATCATCCACCTGTAACATCTCTTTGTTTAACTGGGACACATATTCGTGGAGGGACTATCCTTTGTTTTACTTTATATTTGATAAGTAAGTGGCGGGCTTCCTGTGTCTCTGGCCGCCTATGAAGTAGTCAATGAATTGTTAACTTAGCTCTGTGAAATTTGAGATGCTCCCGAGCTTTAATCAACTAAACCAAACTCGGGCGGACCCTTTGATAGTTGTAGGAAAGACCCGGCACATGATTTCATCAGGGGTCGCCAGGAGGTTTATATGCGTCTTATACGCTTCCAAGTGGTTGAGAGGGTCCTTGCCACCGTCAAACATTTCCATCTGAGGTGGCTTGAATTTGTCGAGTAATGGCCAAGCCATTACCTCAGAAAGTAAATGAATGGTTCGTCCTCTGTATCAGTTCGTCGATGGTAGCCGAAGCTTTTCCCTTAATAGCTTCCTTCATGGTCACCATCTCCCTTCTTACATCCTCCATTTTTTCCTCCTAGAGGTCAAGCGTATAAATCCTCTCCCCGAGCTTGCTCACCTCCTGGAACTGAGATGTTGTGGCGCTTCCTACTTCATCTTCTTGTCCCTAACCACCATCACAACTTTTGACTGGAGGGTCTTGGGGTCCCTGCCGTCCCGCATCTTAGTTACCGGGCTAGCCTCTTCGGCTTCTCAGCTCCTATATGATTTCTTGGTTCTACTCCATTAGTAGCTGCACACTTGTCGTTAACCCTTGAATCCTCTGCTCAAGGAAAGATACTCGCGATATTTGCGGCGTATTCCATCGGAGACAAAGGTTTCTTGTCCGTTTGCTCCGACGCTAGGGTCGTGCTGAGTCGCCATTGACCTAGTCTCAACCATGCAGATATTAGGTTTTCAGGGAAGGACATTTCCCATAGACTGCGCCAATTGATGGTGTATGGAATCGATAACGCTTTTACATCTGTCAGATGGTCGCACGGTTAGCCCAGGTCTTTGACTAAATGAACCCTGCACAACATTGAGAGAAATAGTTAATAAGCTAGACACTGACAAAGGGTCTGCCTCAAGCTCTCTGACGGTCAAGTCAGACGATAGGGGGATGTAGAAGAAAAACTTTATAAATTATGGTTTCTGTTGTTTCATACTTGGTGAACAAGTTGTTACCCATATTTATAAGCTTGAGCAGTGACATATCAAATGAGATTTCACCTGTCACTTTCCCCCCACGTTATTCATTGCGTTTCTCCCATGCTCTCTTTGTCATTTTCTCAGTATATCAGGCAAGCTGTAGATAATATTTTCTTCTGATAATGGCTTATGGGTTGTGCTTATCTCTAAGAAAGGCAGACAGGGTCTCTACATTTTTTGCTTGTCGGGGATTTATGGATACAAGGTGCCTTGAGGTTATGACTAGTTGTTTGGTGTCGAGTGGTCCACGCAACATCCCTAGAATATTTTATAGATTACTTGGGTGTCGGGTGCTAAAGGGTGGAGTAAGTAACTCGATATTTTCAGGTTATGCTTCAATACCGAGTAGTTAGGCATTTCGTTGATGGCCTAAACATTTTTAGGTCAGGGGATCCCCGAAGGTTCTCTAAGTCGGTCTCCCCGAAAATTCTTTTGGTCAATTCCTTTGGGGTCAGGACTCTACTAGTTTATTGGGATCGGTTTATAGGGGCCCAATATTTTTTCCCTTCAAAATCATATACTACAAGATTTTTAATGTGTTGTGTGGTAAGCCTATGCTTGTGGCAAAATTTAGTCATGTATGATATGCCATCTACTAACAAAGGAACAGGTCATATCATTACCATAGATGGTGTGATTTGATTAAAGTCTGTCTTTCAAATATCGAGTGTGAAAAAACACTAATGTTCATGGCTGTGATGTCTCCGTTTCAACTATAGACAATTTCCTTTGTTGGGAATAGATGATTGCGCAGTTTTCTTATTTTGTCAGATGGCAAGAGAGGGCATTTTCGAAGGAGAAATGGATGGTTTTACCCTGAAAGCTGGACAAAAACCATCAATAGACGATGCTAAGGCTGCGTATGATTCCATTCCCAAGTCATGTTTTCCTATAGAAACTGTACGGTTTCCTTGCGTCCGGTTCATGAGAAAATCACTCTCTAAACATGTGCAATTCCGTTTGGAACGCAACCCAATTAAAACCATTTCCCTTTCGATTACAACCTATCTTGGTCAGAATAATGCATTTTTTGAGAGAAAAATAGCCCGAGTCATCCCAACAGTCATGGCCGTTCCCACAACTTTATTCTATCATTTACGACTAACGGTAACTCACTTTTTTTTTCCTTTATTCCATTTTCTTTATGCTATTTTGCTTTTGCTTGATTTCTGCCGGGTCTTTGTGAATCACCCGGAGTGTGGGGGTTCATGGCTGGTATATAGAAGCCCTTTCAATATGTGTCTACACCAATGCTTAATTGCTCTAATTTTAACTGCTTTTCCTGATTACTGTTGAAAAACATTGGCGCTCTGATACCACCGCTCTGATACCTCTTGTAGGATATCGAGACACACTCCCTTTTTTAAAGAAATTTATTTTATTTTATTCCAAGAGAGAAATACAACACGTCCAGTACTTAGCCAATTCAAGCACTTGTCCGTCTAGGCACACACGCGCTTCTCACCAACTCACTTGTTTTCACACAAGCACTCATTCACACACTTAATCATTCACTAAGCACATTCACACGGTTCTCAAACCTCTCACTTCTTACCACGCTTAGGCACTTGGTTTTCTCACACAACACTCATTAATCCTTAACCAAGTCAAGGACTAAGACAGACATGCGTACTTGTGTATCACTAAGACACTTCACTTGAGCTCTTATCACACCACACATTCACAACACTTACTCACTCATAAGCACACACTTTCGAGAACACTCATGAGCTGAATCACTTGATCCCAGGCATGATCACTCACTCTTAAACTTCCTCGACTTGAGATCACTCACTAAGACACGCACAAAATGAGACGGGTTGTGCCCTTTTTATAGAGACTTAGGACCGACTCTATGAGTCAATCAAGATTTTATACAATATTGTCGATTGACTCTTTGAGTCGGTTATGCCAAGTGAATTTTGGAAGCTGGCTCTCTATTGACTTAGGCTGAGTTTGGTAACTCTCCCGAATTTCATCTCTCAATTCCTGATTCTTGATTCCACCAATAATGCATTCTTTGGAGTGAATTCTATAATGAGAAACATGTTTGGTTTGATAGAGAAGATAAATTGAAAAAAAAATTGAAATATTGATGAAAATGATGAAAATGTTTAAAAATGATGATAAAGATGTAATGAAATGAGTAGGAAAAAAAAGAGAATTGGGAGTCAGAATCAAAAAAGCTACTTTTTTCAGCTTTCAAAATTTCACTCCCAAACTGATTTTGGAAGTGGAATCTGGGAAGAAAAAGCAAAGTTACCAAACTCCATTTTCACCTATCTTGGAATCTTGGGAACGAAAGCAACAAGAATCACTTCTCGGGAGAGTTACCAAACACAACCTTATAGAGAATCGGTATTGCCTCTTTTTTTAACGCTCCCCCTTGGATTAGTGTTCTCATTTTTCTACTCAAACTCTACAACCTCTATTTTCTTTCTCCTTGTAACTAGTTTGTTTTTTTGAGTGAAGAATGATTATTCTGCTTCATTTATAGATATCCTAACAATTTGTCTAGCTAAAGCTTCCTAGTTCGCCAACAAACTCTCTCTTTCTGAGAGACGACTGAGTTAACCATCCTCTAATTTCCATCATAAACTCATTATATCTGGATTTTAGCCATCGGGTGATAATGCGCATTTTTTCTTCTATCATTGATATTTGACTCTGGATCTAATTGGGAGATCTCATTGTAAAGAGTTTTTACTTTCATGAAATAATGGCTAATCATTATTGTCCTTTGAGTAATTGTCACCAACTCGTTTTTTAAGAACTAAAGACGAGCATCATTTGTTTTAACAAAAAAAGTCGTCAACATATCCCAAACTGATTCGGGTGTATTGGTTTTCCAAATATGTTCCAATAATTATTTTTGAACTATTGTTTTCAATTAGAACAAAGTCTTTCAGGCCTTAATCTTCCATTTGCGTAACACCTTTGCTTTTTCACTTGATGGTGGAATAGTATCACTACCACCAACAACTTTCCAAATATATTGGCCTTGCAAATACGACTCCATGCATGGAAACCAGGATACATAATTGTGATCATTTAGTTTCACAAGTCCTTCGGCTGTGTTTGCAAGATTTGACATCGTGATTAATGTAATCACAAGTTGATTCTTATTACAAAGAACCCTAGTCCTTGACTGAGCGGTTTTACAGTGTTTTACTACTCACAATAGACAATCTTGTACCAGGCTTATTGCAAATCAAAGCAAGTTTGTGTCACCCTATACTCGTATTAAATTGAACCACAATAAATGGTCAAATCCACTCTATAAGTTATGGGCCCACCACCCTTTTGCATTGCCAAATCGAACCTGCTCTAGTACCACTTGTTGAAAAACAATGGTACTCTGATACCACTTGTTGAATACCGACGCACAATTGTCTCTTAAATAAATTTACTTTATTTTATTTTAAGAGGAAAAACAACACTCATTGATAATTGACCAACACTTATTAACACACACATAAGCTCACTTTATCTCTCACACCATATTAAAGCATATTTTAAGGCACTCACTAAGACACACAGTTGAACACTTAGCTCACTTAAGCCTGATTACGCTCACTTTTTTCACACCCAAGTAGGAGGGGTTGTTCCCTTTTTATACACACCCTCAATTGACTTTGAGTCGGTATATAGATTCCATAAATTTATCCAAAGGGTGGTCTTAAGTACCAGAGAATTCTGACATGTCTAGCATCAGTTAGCATAACTGGCTTTGTAGGGTTTTCTCGAGTGTTGGTGTTGACCGTTATTAACAATAACTACAAAAAAACTAACACAAAAATGATGGTGATTGAGAGCCTCAAAGACTTGCACCAAATCAATTGAATGAAAGAGTTGTGACGGTATCGATGATCTCTCTACGCATGAGGCTCCAATGTGGACAAGAGGATGACTTGCCATGGCTCAAGGTGTTGCTGGGGTCGTTGGGCTGCCTAGGGGAGGAAGGTGAGGGAGTGGAATGACAAATGTGGATTCAATCTAGCTATCGGCGATGCCATCAAGGCCGATGTGTTTGATGGTGGTGATGTCGGTGAGATTTTCTTGCTCGACGCTGTAATCTTGGAGGTAGTAGAGAGACGGCTAAGATTAGAAACAACATTTGGCTTCCAAGCTCTTGGATCAAATGGGGTAGGAAAAAAACATTGAATTGGGTTCCAAATAGAACCTTACGAGATTTTAAGGCTGTTTTCCGACATGCTTTCTTTTTGGACCCATTTTCATGAAACAGAAAAGGCCTAAATGGGTGAGAGCTGATTCTAACACAAATTTTTTAAGCCCAGTTTGTTATCACAAAAAAAGACTGATTAGCAATATTGTATCGAGAAAATCAGTTTCAAGTACAGGCTGCTAAGAACGAGAAATTCTCAAATTTTCAAAAATTTGTCATGCATGTATCTATCTTCAGTCAGCAACCATTTAATTCCCACACAACTCTTACCTGAAAAGTCTCCATTTCATGTGAATGTTGTAACACGAATTTTTCCTCTTCTTTTTTATTGGCAACCAAACAGCCATAGGAAACGGATAGGAAAGTACATATAATTATAATTTTCCTTGTGTTTATTTTTCCTACTATTTTTTATTCAATTCAAGACAAGCTTTATTGGTAGCTGGGCACTGTTGCCGTATCATAGTGCAAGACCCACGCCGCATCTCAGGAGGGAAACCCCCCCCCCCCCCCCCCCCC
>JAOXJP010040038.1:0-16438 GCA_025762735.1 Platanus orientalis
AGCAAACTTCTTGCTCAAGTTGTGTTTGAAGATTTTTAATCTTCTTTTGGGTGATGGCAGCTTTTATCTGTTGATCTGTCCTTTTATAAGAGAGATCTTCTCTTATATGGTTGATAAATTTTTCTTTTAATTCTAATTCATGTTCTAATGACTCCATTAGAGACATTTTAGGTTTAGAACAGAAAGGGAAAAGGACTGGACTACCTTTTATGGTAGTAGAGATTCCCTGGTTGTCAACAGAGAAGGGTTTGATCTGTTGAAGGAAAGGAGTACCAAAGATTAGATCTTGTTTTAGATCTTTGATTAAGACAAATGTAGTATTAATACAAGTGCCTTTGTTGCAGATGTGTACATGAGGTAATTTGTACTTTACATCTAATCTACGGGAGTTTACAGTAGAGATTCTTTGCGAAGTGGGGACAAAGTATTTTGTTGGTATCAGACCTTCTCTGATACAGTTGATGTCTGCCCCTGAGTCTATAAGACCTGTGAGTTTTAATTCAAACTCTCCTTTAATTTTTAAAGAGAAATTAGAGTACCATTTCTGGGACTCTTCTTTGGTAATCTGCTCCAAATCATTTTTCTTCAGAGGTTCCTCCTAATTCAGGAATTATTTTCTAAGATTCTCCTATAAGGAGATGGTTAAATTCTTCTTGGAGCTCAGGCTCACTCTCAATGTGGTGAATGGTTTTGTGAGTAGAGTTCGAGGAGGTTAAGTCTATCTTTTATAGACTTAATTTCTCTTTTTGTTTCATTTATCTCGTTTTGGAGATCAAGAAGAGAAATGGGTTTTTGCTCATATTTCTCTTTATAGAGTCGTAAGAGCTCTTTATGTTGGTAGTAATCTGTTCCTTTTAGATTACTATTGGTGCCATGTTTTTCTTTGGTTCGGTCTAATAACTGAACCAGCTTTTGCTTTTTAAGCAAGGGATCCTGAATGTCATCAATTAGATCTAACATAAATTGCTCATCAGAAGTGAGGACATTTACCTCTTTTTCTGACTCATCTTCTTCGATGTTTAAGCAATCTATGCAATCACAGAACTCGTGTTTTTCTTGTTCTGTGTCAAAACTAGACGAAGGGATTTCTTGTTCGTCTAACTCATTAACTCTTTTAAAGTTACAACTGCTGGCAAAGTGTCCCTTTTTGTGACACTTGTAGCATGTAGGGATTTTCCCCTTCTTTTCCTTGGTAAAGTCTTTGGGCTTGTGAGAAGGTTTGGAAAAGGATTTGCGGGGAGGACTATAAGATTTTTTCTTATAGTAAGAAGGTTTTGTTTTGGGTTGAAAACAAGATTTAATCTTTCATTTTCGAGAATGATTTTTTAAATCTTCAAGACCAAATTGATAACAAAAGTTACCAAGCTCATGGCGAGCAAATTTCTTTTCATTCTTAAGTTGTTCTTTAAGCTTAAGATCATTGCAGAGGGAAAGACCAACTTGGTTGACTTTTTGGATGATTTCTCCATAAGAGAGGTGATTGAGGTCCAATTGATTTTCGCCTTGTTCATCCACAATTTTTTCTTTGACCTTTTTGGCAAAGAGGGATGGTAATCCTGCAATGAAGCGTTCCTTCCAAAAATCATTGTTACATGAATCTAGCTGAAAGACTTTGGAAAGGAAAACGTCTTTGTACCAGCGGAACTTCGTCAGTGGTTTACACCGAAGATTTTGGAGTTATTCCCGAATCTGTATTTGCCCATCAATACCACGACCAATAAATTGATCGTATATATTAATGATCAAAGCATAGACACCATTGGGGATTGTTTGTCCTTGTGTGTTACAAATCGATTCACCGGTTTGGCTATTTACTTGGACAAAAGTGACAATCGCTTGGCGTTGCTCTTCTGTGAGATAATAATCCCACCAACTTTTAGCTGTCCAGAAAAGGAGGATACTATAAGCTAGACGGTGGATTATTCACCATTGCCTCGTATTTTATAGGCATTGGCATAGGCCAGCATATTATGGCCTAAAGTGGCAATCTGATATTCTGTCAGATTGTCAAGATTCCACTCATAGAGGGCAGATCCAGAGTATTGAGAGTTTCCTTTGGTTTCTTCTTCATTTAGAAGATCTATGGGTGTGGGTCTATGGTAATAGGTCCTATGAGGCTCTAGTTTTACTAGACTGTTCAGATTTTGCTGAACAGGTTCTTCAGAACAGGAAGAAATCTCAGAAGAAGATTCTTCTTCAAGATTGTTCAGAGATCTATCAGATCTAGAAGAGGAAGCCTTAGTTTTTCCCTTTTCTAAAGTGTCTTTTAGGCTAAGGGTATTGAGGCGAGTGGCTAATTGAGCAGCAAATTCATCAGATAACTTGATTGGTTCATCTGATAGGTGGATATTGGGAGGAATATAACTAGGCATAACTGTAGGTTTTTCTACATAAGGCTTAGTCAAAGGATTTTGTTTAGTGATAACCACAGATTTTATGGAATTTATCATTGGTTCGACCGCATTTAGAATAGTTTCTATTCTATCGGTCTGGTTACTGATTATTTTTAGAATCAGATTGGAGTAATTTTGTTGCTCCTGAAGTTGAGCTATATTCTCTTGTGAAGCAGGACAGACAGAATCTTTTCTGTCTGTGGATACTAAGGGAATGGATTGAACATTTTTCTTGCCATAGACCAAAGGTTCGAGAGGAGGATGGTTGGCTTCGATTGGGCCTTTGGTGTGGGTACTCCATTTTATGGAGGTTTTTTCAGAGGCGTTTACCTCTAGGGGTTTTTCTTTCTTCTTTAAGAAGCTGAGATAAGCATGGAACCATAGAAAAAAAGGAATATCCTTTTTCTGTTTGTCCATTTGGTGATACCAGATTTGCTTAAATTGTAGACATTGCTCATTTGAATATTTAGAGAAGAATTTTTCTCTAAGGATCTTGTTTCTCTCAGAATAAAAGTCTATTATGAGAATCCTTTTGTTTGGGATGAAATCCTCTTCATTTACCACGTTAAGCTCTAAATCGTCATTATCACCTAATTTAGAAAGATAATTTGGGTCATAGGTGGCATAATCAAGTCCTGTGTCTCTGTACTTGTTTATTCCAGACGGTCTTAAAGGAATTTCTCCTATAGAGTGTCTAGAGACTGGGGAGCTTGGCTTTTGAGCAGTGTGATAAGAGGATGGGGTTTGCTTAGATCTTTCAGACCCGGAGCTAGAGGGTCTTGATCAATCTATATAATTTATTCTAATAGATCTAGAGGAATCAGAAAATTTTATTTCTAAATCCCCTTCTGGAGTTTGGACGATCTGTTCTAATTGAGAACAGATCTTTTTCTGACGAGATCGTGTTTCGTCTTCAACGATTCAGATGTTAGGAAGTTTTACTTCACTCCATTTTAGCCTTTTAGGCACATAAATGTCATGTTGGGGACTTAGCTGAAACATTGTTGTTTCTCATTCAGATTTGTGCATAATAGAGTTGGGAAACAGGGTATTCATCACTTTATAATGAATCCTGTATATGACAGCTAAGAAATGTGATCCTGCCTTCATATCAAAACCCTGAGTGTAAATACTGAGGGTAGTGGCTTCATGGACATTTGAGTCCTGAAGTCTGACTATGAGATCTGGTCCACAGTTAAAATAGGCAGGTCCTTCATGGAGACTGGTCTGAATTAGACCAAAAAGTTGATCAGTCATTTGATTGTGTCTCGCATCTCGTACAGAGATAACGGCTGCAACATTTAGTCCAGGCATGGTGAGTGGTTTAACTGTTACTTGGACTAACCCTACATGAAGGTAACAATATTTTTTAGAGTGTTCTTTAAAAACTTCTGGAGCGATCAACTGTATGTGTGTGCTTGGGTGATCGATCGAAATGGTATCTTCTACCGTTTTTATGCAGTAATCAGTTTTTAACTAAAAACTGCCTTGTTGATATACTCTTTAGAAGATATCTTTAGAATATTCTAGTTGGCTATCTTTTGCTCTAGTTGAGGAAAATTAATTTTACTACTATTAATACCAGAAGACGAACTAGAAGTAGAGGTACGTGAGTTAGACAGAGATCTAAACAAATTGGTCATTTTAGAGTAGTACTTTAAGTTATAATGTTCTATGCAAAATATTATGAAGCGGCAATCTTATCAGAGAGGGCAATCTCCTGTTCGATTTACAACGGAGCTAAGCGACTTAAGCACCCTTCACTCACGGGTATAAACGGTCTATGATGTTCGAATACGAGACTGTAGGAAACTCTTTCTTTGTATAAAGCTTTTCCTCACAAATATCGTGTATAAAACACTATGACTCTGATACCATTCTAAGCAGGACCTTTTACTATATATTGCTAAACTATTACAAGCAATTACAACTGAAGAAAAGAAAGCACAAACAAAAGAACTTACAAAGTGGATATGCGGAAGCAAGCTAGAAGACCTTGAGTACACTTAAGCAAACTGGACCCTCTTTTAACCTCACAAGTACTTCCCAAACAAACACTCAGAAAATAAAAGCAAAGCAAAAGAAAGCACTAAATTTTTTTTGCGTGATTTACAATGGGGTAGAAGACCTCCATTTATAGACTGGATGAGGTAGAATCGAAGCCCTCTGAAGTACGTGGACTTGAATTTGATTTAAGTCCGGAAGGGTCGAGAAAGATTCCTCTTCACTGTTTTAGTCACGAGGAGCCTTTACTGTTCACCTTTTACTGTGGACTTTTGTCTCTGTCAGGAATTGTAGCGTCGGTGGGCTACTGTTCATTACTGTAGCAGATTTCTTTTAGAAATACTGTAGCAGATTTTAAACTTTTTCCGTAATTTCTGGAGTCGTGTCCTGGATGATTTGGAGTCGAGCGATCTGAATAACGCATCACAACTTTAAGCTGCTGAAAACCTTGACTTTTAGTCGCTGAAAGGGAGATTTTAAATCTTTGATGGGTAGCTTAGTGAGTTTCTTTTAGAAATCACTGTCGTGGTTTGTGAGTCTAAATTCTTTTAGAAGTTAGAAAACCAATCTTCACATTTTTTTTTTGATTTCCTCCCTGTTCATCCACTATTTTTTCTTTGACCTTTTTGACAAAGAGAGATGGTAATCCTGCAATGAAACGTTCATTCCAAAAATCATGATTACATGAGTCTAATTGAAAGACTTTCGAAAGGAAAACATCTTTGTATCAGTGGAACTCCGTCAGTGTTTTACACCGAAGGTTTTGGAGTTGCTCCCGAATCCGTATCTAACCATCAATACCAATTAGGCTGGAGGCCTGGCCCAAGTCCTAGCTTGGGTCCAAGTTGAAGGCCCAAACTTTATTAGGGCCGGGTTCAGACTTACCTCAGCTTAACCCGAGGCCAGACCCATATATATATGTGTGTGTGTGTGTGAAGAAGATGAGATGAAAAAGTAGGCGTAAAAAAGAGACATCAAAGATTGTGTTTTTTTTTAAAATTAATAGACTGTGGGCTGATCCAAGCCTGACACGAAACCCGATAAAATAATAGGGCCGGGCTTGGGCCTAAAGTTTCTAAAAAAAATTTGGGGCCGAGCCCGGCCCATGCACACCCCTACATGCGACATTTATAAAAAGTCGACGATTAAAAGCATCGTAGTTTCTCGAATTATATTTTGCGCAAATCTGAAGAGCATCCCAGCGAAATAGAACTCTCTAGACGGAAAAAGCTATCGGAGGTGGAGATCCAACATTTCCAAAGATTACTGAAACTCAAGTTTGAGCTTGAAGCATTATCGATTTCAGTTCGTCTCCAGTTTTCTCTAATTTTCAGCATAAAATGGCGAAATTCACATCTGGTACGTTCGATTCACTTATTTCTGGCGATCATGTTTGATTTATTTACTCCGTTTAATTCCAGATCTACCTTTTGGTAACCCTAAATTAGGTTTCCTGGTGCGCATTTGTGATCCAAACGTCGATCTCGTTTTATCGATTATGGTTTTGGTACCTGAGTATAAAAGATCGGTATTGGAGAATTTTGTCGGGAATCAGTGGATGTTGAATGCACGATTCAGTCTATGAGTAAAATGTGTTACTGATGATACTAGTTACGTGAATTTCTGATCACCTGTTTTCATTTTTTGGAATAGAAGTACAGGATTGCAGGAGTAAAAAAAATAACACTATTTTATCAATGAATTTGGAATCATGTTTTGTTATGTTATTGTTGATTTATTTTCCTTGACGTATGTTAGTTGAAGATCTGCAAGGGAACTTGAATATATACATTTTAACCAAGAACAAGAATGAACACGTTATGATTGATCCGAATAACTATTGCATGCTTTTTGTTACTTGCCTTCTTTTTCTTCTGAGCAATTTTGAAGTTGCAATGGTTACTTTGAGTGTAACTGGCCTTCTTAAGATGAACTTTTGGATGAAAGACTGCTTAACATTCCAATGGAAAGAAGAGTTTAAATACATGGACTAACCACTTCTCCTAAGGGTTAGCAACCCATCCCTAACTTGAACAACCACTCCTACGTAGATAAGGAACTTCCCTACTTAATTCCCAAGCAAACAACTTACACATAAATAACTGAAAAAGCATGGGTTGTGCCAATCACACTTAACATCCCCCCCCCTCTCTCTCTCTCTCTCTCTCTCTCTCTCTCTCTCTCAGGGTTTAGGTTGGAAAATTGTTAATTCCATGCATCATTTTATTTTCTTTTGTTTTAACTTCTTTCATCACTTTCTCTTTGGAAGTGTCTTCCCGCCAGTTTCCATCCACGAGGAACAATTCTTGCACACTACATTTATGACCAAGAGTGAACTTCTCATCACAATTGTAGTATAAACCTTTTTCACATATCTCTTTAATTTCTACTGGCGTTAACTTCTTGATTGGTGGTGTTATGCTACTCTTGGTGATTTTGGCGTCTTCAGACCTCCACCTTCTCTTCTTGTATTATTGTTAGCTCAATAGCATCTGTGAGTATGGTGGATTTCAACATCTGAATAGTCAGCCAATTTTCTTCTTTCAATCCTCCCATGAAGTAGCTCACCACAAAAGACTCATTGAGACTTTCTGTACGATTGAGCAATTCTTCAAATTCAGTTTGATAGTTCTCAATCATAGTGGTTTGATGCAGCTTTAACAATAAATCTGTTGGGTCCTCATATTGAATGGACTGAACCTTATTTATAGAGCCTTTGCAATCTCATCTTTGATCTCTCCATCCACATGAACCACTGAAGAGCCTTCCTTCCATATGGAAGGAGCCATGGAAGGAAGCCATGAACAACCTTTCAAAAGCAAGGGTCTGTTGATGAACGTATAATTTTCTGCTCTATACAACCAATCCGAAGGATCAGTTCAATTGAACCGTGGAAAATCCGACCATGCCATCCAACTTTGAATTGTATGATCAAATTCTAAAGTAGGCGTTTCATGGGTTCGATTGGTGGAGCTTTCTTTCGAGATCTCTCCCCAGTTTTTATTATGGCCAATGGAGAGACTCTCGATCTTCGAATTTATCACAATGATCCTCTACATTAAGTTGTGTAACATCTTCCCCTGGATTTCAGTTGTTTCCTTCAATAATACCATCATCTCGCTGATTTTTGCATTTCTTGTTCCTTCCACCGTGGTAGGATCTTTCGCTCTGCTATGGCTGTTATGTGGCTTCTTTTTCTTCTTAGCAATTTTGAAGTTGCAATGGTTGTTGTCCTCCTTAAGATGAACTTTTGTATAAATGACTGCTTAACATTCCAAATAGAGAGGAAAGTTTAACTTCATGGACTAACCACTTCTCATAGGATGAGAAACCCATTCCCAACTTAAGCAATCACTCCTATGTAACTTCTCCTAAGGATAAGGATGAGCGTGGCGGCACTTCCCTGACTTAAACAATGATTCCCACTTAATAAGGAACTGCCATACTTAATCCCCAAGTAAACAACTTCCAAATAACAACTTACACACATAAATAACTGAAAGGATAAAAACTGAAAACCATGAATTGCGCTAATCATGTAACACTTTATTTCTGGGTTGGGATGTCTTCTGTCATTGATTTATACTTATTTTTTTCCAGACAATTTGTCCTACAGTTGAGCTGGTTTATGATATATTCTTGGGAGATGTTACGATGGCTTTCTTCAGGCACGGTAGCGAATTGTTACCGGAAAGAAGAGACATCACTGGTGCAGTTATTAGGTTTCATGATCGAAATGAGTATGGTTCACGTGCCCGTCGAGGTAGGAGGTTTGGCCGTGTCATTAAACGGAGGCTTTCATTTTGGATGTTTCTGCTCGCACTGCTCTTTCTGATATATTTGTCAATCTTTGGCGTAAAATTGCCATTTCATGGTGAGTTTTAAGTGTACCAGTATACTTATTTTGTTAACATTTTATAGTTGTTTTTCTTTTCTCTGGCATGAACATGCTCAGCCTGCTTCTAATGTTTATATTAAAGCTAAAGATTATTTTTTTATTTAAGGTGCAAATTGTAAAGATATGGGAGGATATTCTTTTGTTGATACGAAAAGAGGGGGTGGGGCAATATTATTAGAGACAATCCCTCGCTTAATGAATTTTCTCTTATAAAAAAATGAATGAATAGTCATAGCATTAATTACCATAGCATTATTCCACCAAGTTCATTCAAAGATACAATCCACAAACTCAGCGCATGGCTCACTGAGTTAGTTTGCTTTCTGAAACTGATGGTTGAATGTGTGAAAATCATTGACAGTAGTGGTATGACACAGCATTGAGTCTCATTTCCCTCCCCACTCACCCTCTTTTTGTTTTTAACGTTATTGAACTTCCTGCATTAACTCTTTTAAACTTTGTTCATATTGTATTTTCGTTTCATTTCTGGGGATTTTTTGCAATATAATCTTCATTCTCTCTCTCTCTCTCTCTCTCTCTATATATATATATATATATATATATATATATATATAGAATTATAGAATCAAACATTTATTGTCTTTTGTTGTTCCCATGTGTAAACTGTTAATTTTTCTTTTTTACAACTCTCTGCAGGTAAAAGAGAGGGTGACACTTCACCCACAAGGGATATACACCATGATGACAAGTTAGGATTGTACAGTTTAGGACAGCCAAAAAACAAACATCATAAGCAACGTAAGTTTCGTCTGCTCTCCCTTCTTTTGTGACTCTATTTTGTCATGTTACATGCTTCCCTGTTTAAAATTATAGTTGTCAGTGATATATAAGTGATATTTGTAGGTTTTCTTTCATTTGCTAGTTTGAGTTTGTGATTGAATTTCTTACGAAAGGCACTTGTTTCTTATTGATAAAAGACATAATTTGAAGCTAATAACATATATATGCATACAAGATACTGCAATTTTATGCACTTATGAACCATGGTACTTAAATTAAACCCAAAAAAAAAATAAAAAATGCTGAACCTCACTTTTCATTTTACACCATTCTTTTGTTAAGTCTAAATGCAAAGAAGATGGTTTACCAAAGTACAATCTATGCTGAGTTGGCAAAAATTTCATGGTTTCATTTTTGCACTGCTTTATTGGTCATCAGATGATTGTACCCACCTTATCCATCTAATAATCATTATTAGGATGATAATAATAAAGGCTCAGATGACAATTCAGACACATAATACAATGTTGTTGTGAATAGTTCCTTCATTTGCATCCTGCATTCCAACAGGTTGCCTTATTGTTAAATCGAAAAATTTGTTCAAACTCAAAGGCAAGGAGTTTGTTTCGGTAAGGTTCAAAATTTATTTATAAACAAGGAAAACAAATGGTTAGTACCACATACAGATTCCTTCTATCACACCATGTTCGATCAATGAATTGGCAAGGTTAGTGGCACATCTAAAATTAGAATAAAACAGTATGTGCTTGGATGAACTTATCAATATGTAAAATAAATAAAAATACAAATGGTTGGATTTGGCTTTAGACAATAGACACTGGATGGGAGATAGAAAAAGTTGGATATGGTATCAGCACCAAATTCTGTTAAGAACAAAATGTTTCCCTGATATGGAGATGCATTAAACATATATCCTCGAGTCATGGTGTCTTACTCATTATTTTGCGTCAACAAGTAGGCCCTCCTTTCTTTATATTATATAGTTTTGAGGATGTCAACTTGCTAAATTGGTAAAGTTGCTGGGTACTGAGACCATGAGATGGGTTAAACACCTGTGAACCACTAACTACCATGCTTGCCTACTCCCCCCATCCAAAAAGACAAAAAAAAGGCTTTATTTGTTGGGAAATAGTGGCATTATTATCATGAGTGCTTCAAAACTAGGCACCTAGGTTCACGTTATACTACTTGACCAACACTGAAGACAATGATTTCGGATGGAACTCGGTTCGTCACTGTCAATTTTACATGGAACTTGCAATGGCTTATTCAATTTGATTGCATAAGATGTCAACTGGTACATCCTGAAATTGAGACTAGCTAAAGAAGTTGCCTGTGATTGCTCCAAGACTTTAGACTGTATCTAGTACAGATTTTCTGGTGTTAGGAACTTCTTGTCATTATTAAGGGACTTACTAAGGACATGTATTTTCCCCTGTTTTTGCAGCCACTTACAAGATGTTTATATCCAAGAAATGATACAACCAATAATGTGAAATTATTGGATTTTACATGATAACCACGGATCCATATGCTTCTATATTGAATAAATGCACCTAGCTTTTCATTGACTATGGATTTCTGAATTCCATTCTTTTATCACTAAATGTTGTTGACTATGTTATCACCTCTTTTTTTTCCCTTTAACTTACTAGTTCATGTCACTTGTAATACATTCATGTTTTTGTTTTGTGCATGACATACATTTAATTTTAATTGTTCCTTGTGGTTGACATCATTCTCATGTGCTATTTATTTTCATACACTGGATCTTCCAGATTTTCCTTGTGAGGTTGGATTTGCCAAGTTAGTTGATGAGCTGGTGGAACCCAAGGATTCTGTCAATTTCACCGAATTTTCCCTAGGGTATATTGATAGAGAGGAGATATCTTACGGGCATATCTTTGAACTTCGGTTTGGAGGACATCAAACTCTTGAAGAAAGAGAAAACTCCTTTTATGCTAGAAATCAAACGCTTCATTGTGGTTTTGTCAAAGGACCAGTGGGATCTCCTAGTTCTGGGTTTGATTTGTCTGAGAAGGACAAGGAGTACATGAATACCTGTCGCATCGTTGTATCATCTTGTATTTTTGGTAGTTCTGATTTTTTGAGGAGACCAACAAGCAAAAAGGTATCTGAGCTATTTTCTGAAAAGTAATGTCTGTTTATTGTGTTTTAAAGAATTAGATTTATTTAAGAACTTCTTATCAAATATTTATTGCATGTGTAGTTAAAGGGAACAATTATTCCTTTCTACCAGTGCACTATTGCCATTGGCTTCAAATGAGATTTTTTCTAGTTATTTCCCCTTTTTATTTTACCCTATGCTTTCCACTTGAATTTCTGTTTCCTGCTTTTGGCCTTTAGTATAAAATGCATGATTGTGGGTTTATAGTATTTGTGAATTGAATTACTAATATTCACATTGAAAATGCATGATTGCAGCATCTATCTTTGATGCAGAACAGTAATAATTCCACAACAGTTACCTAGCGGAAGTAAATAGAATAATTCTATACCTCAGTCCAATAACACTCCAACCAAATAAATTACCAAATCAGCAACTTAATGGAGGAATGAGTCTAACCAAGTGATGTAAACCAATCATTTGGGACTCCAATCAATGGATTAGAATTCAGATTTCAACTGATGAAATCAGTGATAAGGATATAAGAATCCAAACCAGCACTGAATAGAGTATTTTTCACCAATTATATGGATGAAGTAGAGAAGAAATCAGTTCAGTTGATCAATGAAGAAGAGCCAGAAAAATCAGCAACAATAGAACTCTATTAGCTTCACACGATCAGGAGTAGAAAGTTTAGAATTTCAATAGAAAAAGGTCAGCAGCAACAAGCTTTTTTAATACTGGTTCTCTTCTCAACATGAATTTCTAAAAAATAGGGATCCAAGATTTTTTTTTTGAACGATAAGTTAGAATCGAAGATATAATAAGGAACTCCCTTTAATTATCCAAAATAAAAATAAAATAAGGAACTCCCTTTGAGTGCTAGGAAACCCACTTGAACACTAAAATAACTAAAAATTAGAGAACTATTAAATTTTGAGTTTAGTCCTAGATTAACAATGACTAAACCCATGAAATTGGGAGCTCATATGTGTTCTATCATGGGGAGGCACATTAAAATTCCAATTGGGGCAGGGGGAGGGGGGGCTATGGGCCACCTGATCTTATAGGCACACAAAAGAGAATAATTGTTGCTGGTTTCTTTAGAGGAGCAGGAGCATGGGGAATGCAAGGTTAAATCAGCCCTTGTGCTATAACCTCCCCGTGAGGATTTTATACGCTGACCCCTAACGTTTGCCTGCGTCCACCGATGGTCAAACGGGCGGAAACATCAGCGCCGAAAGTGATTTTCACTTTTTGGGGGCGTGTGTAAATCACTTTTGACGCTAATGTGGCCGTCCTTTGACCTAGGCGTTTGCATATGGCAAGCGTAGAAAAGCCTCACCGATAACCTCTTGGTGGGAAAACAAATCTGATCTTGGACATAGAGATCGCCCCTTGAAACTTTTTCCAGAGGTGACCTCCTCCCTTGTTGATATCCTTATTAATTGGTGGCATGTCATAGAATGAATGTGGAATGAAATTGTACCACTTCCTATGATGTGGGACACAAAACAACCTATATTCAAGTTTAGGGCATATTTTGGATATTTTAGGTTTAATTTTTTCATTTGGTTACAATTGTTAATTTGTGCCATTTTGTTTTATTCTTTGTTTTATTTTTGTCAGTTAATTTAGGAGGTTAGTTATTTTTAGATACAATAGGTTCTATTTGATTTTAGAAAAGTGAAAAATCTTATTTCTGTCACTTTTCTTTGGGGCTTAGTTTGGAAAGTCAGAACTTACCCATTTAGTTTACTTTTGGTGTCATTTGGAAGGTTGTTGAAGTGGATTTATGTGGAGAGTTGTGTTAGATACTTAGGGTTTGTGGAAGAAGAAAGAAGAAGAGAAAAGAAAAGAAGGGAAATCATATGAGTGTGTGTTATCTACACTCAAACGTATGAATGTATTATTAATAAGGATGGTAGAGCCATTTCATAGAGTATTTATAAGTATACCACTCATGGATAGGACAATGTACCCAAATACCCTTACATATTGTGCCCATATACACTCATATACATCAACACTCCCCCTCAATTTGGTACGTAAATATTGTGCATACCCAGTTTGCAAATAATCCAACTAAAAGTAGGACTACACCATCCTTTAGTAAAAACCACGTTGGCTAACTGATCTGTAGTCTTCACAAAGGGAATACGAATGGTAGCTTTATAAAATGTTTGTCAGCCTCAACATGTTTGTTCTGTCATGCTAGACTGGACCATGAGCAATGCTAATGACAGCTTTACTATCACAATATAATCGCATGCGATTATGAGAGTGAAATTCCAACTCTCTCAAGAAGACACGTATCCATAGCATCTCATAAATCCCACATGCCATGGCATAGAACTCTACCTCTGCACTTGACCGGGCTACAATTGACTGCTTCTTGCTATGTTATGAAACAAGGTTACCTTCAACAAAGGTACAATAATTAGAAGTGGATTTTCTATCAATCACAGATCCTGCCCAATTTGCATCAATAAAAGCCTCAACTCAGAGATCATGCCTTCTATAATATAGGAGCACATGACCTGGACTCTTTTTCAAGTAGCGAGCAATGAAGTATGCTGCCTTAAGATGTCTAGTTGTGAGAGCATGCATGAACTGACTGACCACTTCAACTGCATAAGAGATCTGGCCTAGTCAATGTCAAATAAGTCAACTTCCCTACAAGTCTTTGATAACGCCCAATATCAATAAATATAGGACTCTCATCTACATGTAGGCAATAGTTAGGCTTAATGAGAGTATCACAAGGTCTATACTCTAGCATCCCAGAGTCTTGAAGGAGATCTAAAACATATTTGCGTTGAGATAGGAAGGGACCATCTTTGTATCTAGCAACTTCAATTCCAAGGAATTACTTGAGTGTCCCAAATCTTTGATTTCAAACTCCTTTCTGAGAAAACCTTTTAGGTGATTGATCTCACAATGATCATTACCCGCATTTACAATATTATCAACATATACAATAAAGGTTGTGACCTTTCTTTGCTGGTGTTTCACAAAGAGAGTATGATTAGCTTGGCATTGTCTATAGCCATTCTTAAGCATAGCACCTCGAACTCTCTCAAACCATGCTCGGGGAGGTTTGTTGAGGCCATAGAGCGCCTTATTTAGGCGGCACACCTTCCCTTTGCCTGTGGAAAAAATTGAAAACTATGAGGTAATCTCATTTAAACTTCTTGTTCAAGGTCTCCACGAAGGAAAACATTCTTGACATCAAGTTGAAATAGTGGCCAACGTTGATTTGTAGCAACTGAGATCAAGATCCTAACATAACTCATCTTTGCTACTGGAGCAAAGGTTTCTTGGTAATCAATCCCATAAGTTAGGGTGTATTCCTTGGTTACCAACCTAGCTTTATATCGTTCAAGAGTACCATTCGGTTGGAGCTTCATTGAGAATACCTATTTGCACCCCAATGATTCCTTCTCTCTTGGAAGGTCAACAACATCCCATGTCTTGTTCTTTTCAAGTGTCTGCATTTCCTCCTCCATTGAGGCTGTGATGGAGCTTAGGGAACACTACATGGAATGAAAACAAAGGATAAGAGGTAGAGGAAACCCTAAACTCGAGAGATAAAGAGTCATATCACACATAGTTAGCAATGAGGTATTGGGTACAAGCACAGGTACCCTTTCTAACAGTAATAGGCAAATGAAATTCATCAGGAGGCATGGAAGAAGCAATACATGGAGATGAGGCGACTTGCTAGAGAGGTACATGAAATCTAGGAGCAATCTTCCGCCTCTATCTAACAAACTCGTTTTAAGTTTTCTATTACTTGGGTGGTTTACATTCATATCTTGGATACTTTAACTTTGTCTTAGCTTCCGCACATGCATATTTGGGCCCACATCAGCAAGATACAAGCCTAGACTGCCTTAGTGCCTTGCATCACTTTGGCATCAAAGCTTGTCATATCCTGCATCAATAAGGAATTCAAATCAGAAGTGAATAGAGTAATTCTCACCAATTGTATTGTATGGGTGAAGTATAAGAAATCAGTCCAGTTGATTAATAAAGAAGAACCAAAAAAGTTAGTAAGCAATAGAATTCTATTAGCTTCACTCGACCAGCAGTGGAAGTGTAGAATTCCAATGGAAAAACTCAACAACAATTTAACGTTGATAATCCTCTTCTAAACACGACTGCAACTCAATCATCAAATAGCCACCCTATATGGACATTCCTACCGCTCTTTACATAGAGTATTTGAATTCCGAATCGAACTAGGAATTGAAAATGTGGGGAATGGGGCGGCGCTTTTGAGGGATTGGAAGTCTGTTTTGGGGATTCAAATTTCTACATAAAGGGGTGGGGGGTGGGGATGCTGTTTGCATGGGGGTGTGCTTTTAATCATTGTATGGTGGGGGATGTTTTATCCCCCTTTTTTGTTATAATAAATTACTAAATTCTTTTTTCTTATAAAAAAAAGTTACAATAAGCAACTCCCATAAGTTCTAGGAAACTGGTTCCTACTAAAATGCTAATCCCAATTAAAGTAACTGAATTATAAGTCAGATAGAGATTAAAAGTCAAATTCTGGTACATTTAACTACTTAAATTGATAAGAATTAAATAAGTACTAAAAATATGATCTTATTTCTAGATGGACAAGGATTCAATTCATGAGATTGGGAGACCACACATGTCTTCTTATAGAGAGGCATGTAAAGATTTTAACTGGAGGGCTGTGGGGCTACCTGTAGGCATGGGAAGGACATTAACTCAATTCGTTTTTTATAGGATTGTGGAATAACAAGGCTAAGTTAGCCCCTGCATCAGTCTTACATAGGATTCGTGTAGCCGACCCCAAATAGTTGGGATAAGGCTGTTTGTTGTTTTTGTTGTATGCTAATTAATACTATCCTTGGTTCTTTATTTAGTTATTTCCCTATACTTGCTAGCCTCTGACTTTCCTTGTATGTTAATTTATAAGCTTGAAACCAACCATTCCGAAAACTTTCCTGAATTGTCTTGAGGTTCATATCATCTAATGCATTTATATCATACTAGGATGCACTCTATTGTTCATGTTCATGTTGGGTTGGCTAATGGGTGCATCCTTGTCCAATTAACATGTTAGAGGGCTGAACTACCTAGGTTTTTTTTTTCCCTTTCTTTCTTGGTAGGTAAGTGGATTGGTGCTTAGTGGGTTAGCACAAGAATATGGGTTTTAATCGTAATTTTTGATTAGCGTTTCGCTGCTATTACCTTTTGCATATACTGAAATGCTCT
>JAOXJP010040058.1:0-16436 GCA_025762735.1 Platanus orientalis
CTCTCTCTCTTGTTTTTTTTTTTTTTAAATAAATTAAGAAGAAAAAATTAGAAACGTTTCCTTCCAAATTCCAATCCCACTTTTCATGAATTGTTTTTTTGTTTTTTTTTTTTGCTATTTTTTTTTCTAGTATGTCTAAAAAATAGAAACATACTCAGAAGCCTTCTAATGTATTATGAATTGTTTTATTTTTTTGGTATTTTATTACATTTTACTTATGTTTGAAGCAAACCACGGTTAGATCATGTAAACTGATGGTCAAACCTGGTTGGACCCAAACTGTCCAGCTTAATGGTTCGATGGCTGATTTTGTTCTCAAAACTATGGTTTATACCATTACTTTTTCTACAAGAATTTTTATTTTTTATTAAATTTCTGTTTTGCATGTTTTAAGGGTTTTTGAGATAACGTTTGTTCTAAAAGGATATGCCTATGTCATTTCTTGAGTACCAAGTGTTAGAGAAATCAGCCTAACTAGAGCACAATTTAAGGGCAAGTTCTTCACAAGTGATGGGGACTGATCATGTAGATAAGGTTGCACTGCAACTTCTAGATTGCCAAGATATGAAGTCATGTAGGGAGGGCTATAGGATAGTGCAGCTTCAAATGACTATAACTTTTAGTCCTCATATTATTTCGAGATCTATTAATTTGACAAGTTCTAAGAAAAGAACAATCAGAAATCAAAATCCCCAATTTTCGGGTGTTAAAATTAGGGCTGTGCACAAGGTTTAGGGTTTATGGTTAACCTAAAATTTGGCCTGAAAGGCCTGGCAAAGCCCTCGGCCTGAAATTGAAGCTAATCTTATGTTTGGGCTATACTCAGGCCTACTGTGGCCCATCCCAAAGCCCAACAGCCTGTTTCCAAAGCCCAAAGCCTGAATCCCATCATATACATATATAGAGTTCATACATTTTTTTTTTAAAAATTAAGTGGTTTTTAATAAAATTTTAGTTTTATATAATATATTAAAGTGCCTTGGGCTGGCCTGAGCCCGGCCTGAGGCCAGTACAATAAAGTTAGGCAAGACTTGACCCTTGATTCTGAGTTTCTTCCTGGCCCGAGCTTGTAATGTACAAAGCCGGGCCTGCCCTACGTCTACTAAGGCCTGGCCCCAATCCAGCCCATGCATACCCTCTGTTAATATGCATTTTTTTAATCACTTTCTATTTTTAGTAAAATTTCTTTTAACGTGCTTGGAGTCTGAGTTGTGAATGGATAAAAAATGCTCACTTTAACGAATGCTAACCATTGCTCTTTGTCAGGTGGCGGGCACATTAGCTCCGAAAAGTAAATATACACCCCCCAAAAAAGTGAAAATCATTTTTCAACGCTGATGTGTCTGACCCTGACAAAGAGCAGTGATGAGCGTTTGTTAAGAGAAGCGCTCATAAACCGATCCCGTCTGAGTTGGTTTTGGAAGGTATGTCTACGTCATTTAAGTTGGTTGATGGTATAAACGGAATTAGGCATCTTTATTATTTTTTGTAATTTTACTATTTCAGCTAAACTATGGTTTTGAGAAGATATCAATATAACATTGTGATGGAACAAATGCATTACTGAGTTAAAATTTGAATTCGCTTTTTCTCCTGTTTTGTTTTTGTTGTTGTTTTTTTTTTTTTTCCATCAAGGATTTAAGGTCATTTCTCTTGGGTAGAAGAAGATGATAATTTATCTATTTCTTTCGTGCTATGTTACATAGAAAGATTTAGTTAACATGAGACCATATAAGAGATTCTAGCACAAATAGAAATGGAAAATTGGTTCAAATCACTAATGTAAGAGGGGTTACATAGAGAAAGGAAGTTCTGTCCAGGATGTACCTTCTCCCCCCTCACAAGGGGGTGTGTGCCCCTTACACTTTTGGTGCCCCCCCCCCCCTCCCTTTTCTCCCTTTTCAATATTCTCTCCATATCTTATAAACTATATTAAAACTGCTTACTTAATGCAAAGCATGAGAAGAAAAGTAGTATGCTTGACCTGAGAATCATCTCCCAATCAACTCACTCGTTATCTAAATGAGAACATACAGGATTCTACAGCTTTGAACTGATTTTCTTCTTTTTCTTTGAAAGAATTTGGATTCGAACCTAAATAAAGATAGTTGACATTGGCACATAAAGGCTCCAGGTGGAAACATATTCTTTCTCAGTTTCCTTCATATTTAGACCTGTCTTCCCAGTTCCCACAAGTAGTTGGGTGAAGGAAACAATGACATAAAACAGACACTTTGAGCTACCTTCACAAAACTATTAAGTTCTGTGGAGGACATGTATGATAACCTTGTTATTCAACTAGTCTCAATGTCCCATAATAGATCTCCTCAGCTAAAGGTCTTCATTTGGACGGTTAAAGAATTTGATATAACGTGTTAAAACTCATTGTCAAAGCCATTTTATCACCCAAATGAACTGAAAGGATATCACGTGTGTGAGCATTGAAAAAATTATTAGAAATCACAGATCAAATATTGAATGCTAATGCTCTCGTGCTTGGGTGGCTGCGGCATTTCTCTTCCGTATAAAACTCTGTGGTTCAATTCGCATTCCAGCAGGAGAAAATAGCCTGCTTTGGGTTTTGGTTTCGGGTTTGGGTTCTGTCCAGCAGGGGCTGCGGTCTGCTTGTGTGGGAAAGTTGTACTGATGTATGCCAGTGTGACAAGACCGAAAAACAAAAAAAGATTAAATTTCAAACCCCTTCACTTTTGCTTTCCTCAGTCCAACTAATAATACATGGATTTCAACCAAGTTAGTGCAATTTAAAAGGCGTTAACCATTTCAAAGCATGGTAAGAGAATTAGTTAGAGAACTTGTCAAGATCGATCAAGGAATCCTGACAAAGTCAATATACTTGCCTATAGCCCTGCTTTTTCTAAGGTGTATTGACTAATTAAATACTCTCAAATGCATTTTCCTGCCTTGTGACCTGGCCTGCATAAGAGGATATTTGGAAAAAAATGCCTCGGTATATATATATATATATATATATGCATTTTCCACGCTCATTTTCTCTCTCATCCATATGGATACTTTATCAAAATTTCTGTTTTTAGATTTTTCCAAAACACCCGCTCAATCTCTCTCTCCCTTCGCTTCTCGCTACCTCTCCAAATCGTCACCTCCCTCTTTTTAATATATTCTATCTTATCTCCATGATTATCTTTAATACTAAATCTTTAAATATTTTTTCTATCCCCTTAATATTTTTTCTTTTATTTCTATGTTTGTCTTCCCTACTAATCACTCAACATTTTTTTTTTCCTTTCCATTTATCTCTTCTCTCTACTACTTAACCACTTCAATACAACTTTCTCTTATAATATTTTCCTCTTATAGTCTCTCCTATTTAATGTTATCAACAACTCTTTTCCATCTTTTATTTTAGGAGAATAATTGTCTATTTTGAGACAGACCTCTATTATTGTGCATTGATTGACACATGATGTGTTTCAGAATTTGATATCTTTTATTGACCACCTACTTTTTCAACTAAACACTTTTTTGGACCCTTTTAACCCCCAAAACAACACATGTCTGTTTATAATTCACCATATACACTACTTTTCTTTTTATTCTCTCTCATGATAAAAAATCTTCTGCTAAAATAACTCCAAATATCTCTCATCCTTTCTTCTCTCTCATATTTCCAATTTAGATTTGATTTATTATATATTAATAAATTTACTTCTTTAACACCCCTTCCCTTTATTTTATCATAAAATTTCTCCCTCTCTTCTCAACTCTAAAATTTGTCTCCTTTTCTCTCTCTCTCTCTCTCTCTCTCTCTCTCTATATATATATATATATATATGTGTGTGTGTGTGTGTGTGTGTGTGTGTCTTGTAAGCCACTATACCATATGATATGGTATACAATACACTATGTGTATATAATACTACCCTAATACATGTATCACAACAAGTATCACCATAGGATTTAATTAGTTTATTTCATAGGTGGAAATAGGCATTTGGCCTTCTCTAACTTCCAACCTAAGTCCTCAAGGAACCTTTGCCCACAAGACATGTCAGGGGTCTGAACTTGACCCACCATCACATTACTCTAGTTTGACCCACTTTTGATACCAATGCCTTCTCATGATTAAGCTTTGGACATGATCATGGTTAGGTGTTGGGAGCCCAAGTTGCCTATTCAAGTGTTGGACCTACCTTAACTCCAATGTTGGGCCCCCAATGTTCAACCAACTTCAAACATGCTAATGTAGCAGCTCTACAATATCTGGACAGAAACTACCCCGTTTGGAAACCCAAGTCCAAGATTTTTCAAGAAAAGAATAAAGGGGGCAGATGTCCATGGTAGAAGAGTACTTTAGGGTCTTTTAATTTTTATTTTATACATGTAATAAGGCTTTTCACAACCATAGAGTAAGGAGTTATTAGTTAGGAATCTTTAGAGGGTATTTTGGGAGTTTTTATGTTATTTGTTTTAAATTAAATAGGGGTTTTTTAGTGTTAGTCATGCAAGGCGTCTTAGGGAGTAGTTTGGGCACTTTATTACAATTTTATTAAGTGGGTTTATAACCCTACTACAGTAACGATTTGGGCAGAATTTTATGAATAAAAACATTTTTTTTTAAACCCACATGTAGGTTTCTCCCTCTTCTACGATTTCCCAAAGTGAGGAAACTCTCTACTCTCTTCAATCTTCTTCATCTCTTTCTCTTCCATCTTCTTCTCTTCTCTTACTACCTATCATTCTTCTTCTTCCATTCCTTCTTCTTCTTCTTTCTTATAATTTTTCTGCAATTTTTTCACACCTCCATTGATCTCTTCATCAACATTCTCTAAATCTCCCTTCATTGATCAAATCCTTCCACCAGGGTGTTATTAACCCTTGGACAACCCACTTGGGAGTATTCCCCCTCTCATGAAACCCACCGCTAGTAAATAGGGGCAAATTGGAAGAGCACCAGGCGGCACACCTTAATTCAACCTAGATTTTGTTGATTTTCGGCATACTTGGGAGCAAGCTTCGGGGGAGATATCTACAGTTTTCAAGAAGTATTTGGACCTACATTAAGAGGTAAGAGTGGTTATTTGAAAGCTTTCCTGTACGTTAGTTGGTGGTTGATTTATTGACGTTTCCAAAAACAACGGCATAGCCAATTTGAGGATTTTTCTAGTTAAAATAGCTAGAGACCTCCTAAATTCATGAAATTTTGATGAGAGTACCCTGAAGGTCTGCACAAAATAATCCCAGAAGCCGAAATTTTCTGATGCGTCAGAAGAATATTTTGGTAATTTTCCATTTTCTAGAAAATTACGAAATTGCCATTGGGTTAAAAAATTTAGAATTAATTATTTGGATTATTATTTGTTATTTGGAATTTGCTGCAAGTGTTTTGAATTGTGTTCCGCACCACATGCTCCCCTTTTAAAGACTTCTTGGTATGCCATAGCTCAGCCCCTCTTTGGTTAATTATTTCACTTGTCACGTAGCAAGGAGTACTATATAAGTATGCCTAAAAGACTAAAATGACTTTGACTCCTTTACCACTCTCACCAGCCAATCCCCTTGGGTATAGAGACTTGCACATACGCATAACCCCATAAGAACTACATGCAGTTTGATTCCAACAAAACCATAAAAACCCGAACCATAAGATCAGGTATGTAGGCAGCTCTTGATTATATCTTGAATTCAGCTACGATAATAAAGCTCCAGGGGTCTATCTCTCTTGGAAGAGGGAGAAATCTCCAACTTGGATCCACTTTTGTGGTCCTATAACAGCCAAGACCCATCAATGGATCAAACCAGCCAAACTGGGAAGTTTCATGCCCAAACGCCTAAATAAGCCATGCCACGAACAGGTGCCAGGCAAAATTCCTGGTGAGACATTTGAACATGAAACTTGCCCAAGTTTGTCTTATGCCCACACACATCCAACAAAGCCTAACTATCACTTGTGACACACCCTTGTGATATAGAAATGACCACTAGAGGGTTAAACCACTTTGACTGGGGCTATTTCATGCCCAAATGTCTAAATTGGCATGTCACAAACAGGCGCTAGTAGAGGTGGCAATGAGCTGAACTGAGCCGATCTTTTTCCAGCTCAACTTTGGCTCGTCACATGAAGGCAAAGCTCAAGCTCGGCTCTGGCTCATAAAAGTAGGCAAAGGCCTAACAACCTAATGGCCCATTTAGCAAACTAAGCTTGGTGAAGCTCAGCTTAGGCTCGCTTAGAAAATGAGCTCGAATCCAAACTCAGGCTTGGCTCAGTGAGCTTAAAATGATGCTCAGGATCAGCTTGTTGCCACCCCCAAAGCGCCAACACCTACACAAATAGGCACATAGAAGAATGCCTATTGGGGTGTCTGAACATGCCCAACTTTGGTTTATGCCAAACACCTCTAAAAACAGCTAACTAACAGCAAGCTATAATGTACATGAAAAGGAAAAAATTACCCTAAAAAGATGGGTGTGTTGGAGTGCCTCACACCTTCCCCAACCACAACTCAACAGCTTACCCAATGTCTATAAACCCGAACCAGTATAGGAGTCAAACAAGTTTAGACCATAAAGTCTAAACCACATTCCCGAAATGGAGGCAACTGATGTCCAACTCCATCCATAAAATTTGAGTTGATGGTGACTCCATAGGAACCCAAAGAACCATAACATGCCTACCCTCTCGAGAGAGACCTTAGCCCTTTCTCTCTAACTTGCCCCTCTCCAAGAGAGACCCAAGATCACAGTGAATTTGGGGGAAGAGGTCTTTCGACTTTCAATAGGAATCTTCCTCGAGAATCCCCAATGCCCACATTTCCTTACATGTATAACCCCATAGATGCATGCAATACATCACCCCTTTGCTTGACGTTTTCCAACAATCAATGGCTTGCAGCAAGGGGCCAACCTGGACTGGCAGGCATTATATGTGTGATATCGGATCTTCATCACATGTTTGTTCATAGCAGGCTTTAAATGTTATATCAGTTGAAAGCTTAGTCTTACAATGGAAGCATGGCCTTAAGGGATGCACTTCTTTTTGGTCAGAGTATGGGACTATATTCCATCCGGATTTAAAATAATTCTTCAACAGTCATCCACTACAGGCAATAACTGCACCTTTTGCCTCCGTAGGAGCTATCATCCCTCATATTAGATGCTAGGCTTTCACTAACAACCCTTCCTCACACAAAAAAGTTCACACCCATATGGAAGGTAACTCTGTAGCCAACACTTTAGCATCTTTTGCAGTTGACTCAATGTGTGACTCAGAGTGGTCAGACAGTCCATCTGAGTTCTTATTACCTTGGGCTCATGGTAATGTAATGGGACGCAGTTACAAGCGTAGGGTACTAACAAATAAATATGGTTTAGTTCCAAAAAAAAAAAAAAATCAAACGAAGAAATATATGCGTGCGAATGTAGTGACATATAAGAGTTCCTTTATGAAAAAAAATAAAAAATATATATAAGAGCTTCTTCTATAGAATTACGTGATACAGAATTTGCACCAAAACTACCTACAAATGGGAATGGCGAAATTCTGAAACTGACAACAAGGGGAGAAAAGACTGCAATTTTATAATCAAAACAGTAACTCACGTCACCATTCCCGATCGCTGAACAGAGACGTTGAGATTGGAATTGCTCCATAGACGAACGGTATAGTTTCATAAAGTAAAACCGTGTGGAGACCCTCGAAATGCGCATTGGAGAGAATTTATTAAAACCCTAAGAAAGCAGGATTCTCCGGATCAGAAAAAGAAAATGGAGCTTCAGAATGTAAAACCCAGGAAATGGCGATAGCCTACCTCTTGAGGCGAGAACGGAATCAGGCTGCCGGAGATTCTCAAAGGGTAAGACATTAGGACCATGAGTAGAACTGGACGAGATAATGGCGGGAGAAAAAACTGTTCAGGTTATATACACATAGGGAGCTTCTATTGCCACCACGCTTTTTTTTTAAGTCCCCTCATTTTCCTTCTCTTCTAAGTCCACCTCACTTATTTCTAAGTCCCCCTCCTGCACTTCTAGTAATACCTTTTAACCAAAATCTCCCCCACACCTCATCCAAAACCGTAAACTCCCTCTCTACACCACTCTTTTTTTATAAGTAATGCTTTTAAGATTTAAAAATTTTACTTATTAATATCAGATGTACTAATAGTATTTGTTTCAATTGTAGAAGCGTCATTTGTTGAAGTGTATCAGTCACGGGTTGAAAGTAGTGGAGTAGGCATTCAAGCATCCAGATTTAGAGACTAAAATATGGCGGGGCTATATTGAGCGCTCTGGACTATTCTCACTGGTTCACAGTTCCTATCGAGCAGTGAGTCGTGTTGTTATGTCTACATTCGTCAAGAGATAGTACCCCAAGACGAACATTGTCCATATGTCGTTCGGAGAGATGACTATACGCTCGATGATGTGAGCATGCTACTTTCTATTTCCGTGGTTGGGAACACTGTCTCCTCCGACTTACTGGCGCATGAGGCACAGACATTGATATCTCTTGCACTTGGAGTGACAGAGGCGGAGGCCACAGAGGAGCTTGAATTTGCATATGGCCAGTCAATCAAGATGGAGTGGCTACGAAGTAGATTTCAGAGGAGGGTGGGTGACAACTGTAGTCATGAGGGGATTAGATGCTCCACCAGGGCATATTTGCTTTATTTGATCGGGTGCACATTATTTGTAAAAAAACATCGACTCGGGTGCCAGTCAATTATCTGCAATGCCTAAAGAATCTTGATAGGGTCTGGACCTATGCAGGGAGCCACTGCTAGCATTTTTATATCAGCAGTTAGGGGTTGTCAATAGGTTGCAGGCATGGCAAATCGCTGATTACCTTACGCTAATGGAGAGGTGGATATACAAGTACTTTCCCCTAATTGTTTCGCACTGGAACATACATTATCAGTCCAGTCAGCCACGCATCCACCATTATTCACCACGCAGGGAGACGGGTTGTCTTATGGACAATAGGATGGCACTCCAGGAGTCCATTGGTGCTTGGGGCTCCCATCAAGTATTGTGTGTGTTTTTATATAATATAGTTCAGTACTATCATCATTTTCTCGTAATTATCTTTTATATGTCTAACGTATATTTCAACTTGTGTAGGTCATATGGACACTATACGACGATTCAGGCAGTATCACTCATTGCTTAAGGTTGTGTACTACCATGGCATGCTTAAATGCCTTAACGTCGTGGAGCCCTACCATCCGATGCGGGTCTTAAGGCAATTTGGGCAACAACAAATCGTTTCATCTACCCCACTGGCCTCGAGACAGCCAGTACGTAAAGCCTCTGCATTATCCTACCAGCCCACTTATGTTTTTTATGATGAGGTGTAGGCAGTGTGACAAAGCCACGTACTCTCAGATAAGCATCAGCTCGTGCCGTCACCTTATCCTGGCGATTGTGTGTTCAAGTACATGGACTAGTATGCACGCGTATCACATCGATACTTGCAACAGTCCAGCCGACAGATCGCAAGGAGCACCACAATCACAGTCAGACCTGACAGACCAAGTATATCATTTCAACACTCATATTTCTCATTTTAGTTAGTTTTTGTTACTGCAACTTATATTTATTTGTACTTATTTCAGCGTGTTAAGAGGGCCAAGGCTTTACTAAGACCGGTTGTGCATGGTTAGACACGCGGGTACAATCATTTGTTGTCTACGGTTACGTGGGTATGGGATATCTTGACTTGTCATGTTGGCAAGTCCATTAAGGCGAAGACATCTACCCTTAAGTATAGACAGCAAAATAAGCGGACCACAGAGACAATTTTTTTCCCTTTTTATTTGACGAGTTGTATATGTACTTTATAGGGGATGAGGCCTCTAATACATTGTACTATTTTGTTCGGGGATTACCCTATTTATAAAAATCACACGTTAGTTTATTCGCATTCCTTATTTACTTGTTATTATGATCACATTTTTATACTTTAAAATCATGGACTAAAATATCACAATCGCTCAATGAAAAAAATAAAATAAAATGACTGTGTATGAGAATGAGATCCCTAAAAAATAAAAGATCGCAACTGCAGGGTATATGTCATTTCCAAGTATATTAATAATAGTGTGTGAGTTGGTGATGGTGCATATAGAGTTTCGAAGTATAAAACTAAAATAATATTACCATTAATTACCAAAGGAATATGTTGCTATAAAATGAGATAATGACTATCGATTACATATACAAGTCATCAATACAAAATTATAGAATCAATGCACTGTGCGGGATACATTTAAGCTATCTTCAAACTCAGTCAGTTAGTCAAATCCAACGTCTCCTGTGTCGCTACATCTCTGCTAACCACACGTAGGAATTTTTTAATTCGTAGTTCGTACGAATGTAGTGCCCATCCTGATGCATTATCGCTCTGGTATCTATGTCAATATGTCACGATGGGTGGGATAGGATGACCCAACAAGAGGAAGACCTGCACGCATAACAAACAGTGAAGTTAAATATTGTTGAACATGATCGATTGTAATAACATATTGCACGTTAACGTTTACTTGTACAAAGTGGTTGTTCACAAAGCCAATAACAATTTCCTTATGGAAGGCAACAGGTATAGGGTCGGATTAGAGTGACAGGAACGTCAAACACTGTTGAGCACTTAAAAGGTACAGTACAACATGATAATAAAAAGTTATAGGTGGCCACATTTTAGCATGGTCATCCAATACTTGAATGTTGCACCTTCCATGAAGTACGCAATAGAACACTTAATCTCATTCACTACTATAAACCCATAAAAAATCGGCTCATAATACTATCTGTGAGTATCCAGTTCCTGCAACAAGTCATTCCGGACTTGTGGCCAACTATCCTCTCCCATGCCCAACAAGGCAGCAATCACCCGAAACCCGTAATTTTTATCAGCTTTTACATCTACAATATGGTGAATAAATGGACGCATATCATTTGGGAAGTACCGATGTAAGTATCATAGGACGAGAATCGAACTAACGACTGACGAACGACTTGTGATAGAAGGAATAATGCATTAGCAACAACGGTATAACAAATCAACTTCACTTACACAGTAATTAACCTACTAATTACCTTATCCTCTGCTCTCCTTTGTCAGGTTGGTCTCACCAACTATAAAGGGTTGACATCTATTAAACCTGTGATAGACGATGAGTAGCTATCTGCACCGATGGTACTCTCTCAAATGTTGATGGCTAACGTTGGGTAGATTTATCCATCTTTCTAGGTGGCTTATCTCGCATTGTTGATTTGATATCCAGTTCCTTTACATGTGTTCTCCCCGGATTTACCAACGCCCTTAATTTTCTAAGCATATTGGCCTCGCCTAACTAACCAGTTTGTGCATGGGCCTGCTTTAACATATCAAATTCTTCAATATGAATATCATCATCGCTTGCATGGTTTCAGTTCGATGTGGGTTGTATGTTAAGCTTGTGCCATGATGCAAAGAATGAAGTGGGATCAGACACCCCTACTTACTATAGTTAGCAATTTTGTGAGCTTATGGCAGGTCGTGGGTGCATTAAGTTGACATCTGCATACAACATGGTCAATCCCAATAAAACCAGTCTGCTTTGTCTCATCAAGTATCTTCCCAAGTGTAGTGATGGAAACGTTCCCACGAAACTCCCTGAACATGGAAGGCTTGAAACTGTGTTGGACGACCGTTTTTTATTTTTCGAACAATGCCTTGATTGTTGTATGTTGTAATGTTGTAACAGGAGCATGTTGTGTTTGTTCAACTAAGTTGACTTGAAATTTCCTTGACTAGATCTCAATTGCTTCTTTAACCTGGCATGGGCACTCTTAGGTAGTATAACGAACAACTAGTTCAAGCAATGAGGAATAGTTGTAAGTAGAATAAAAAATAAAAAACAACATTTCCTATTCATCATTGTGGCCCCCAGATGCATAACTCGGTCTGTCCAGGCTGTAACAAACCTATCCCTGTAGGTATCCAGCCAAATCCTCATGTATTCAAGTGTGTCTGGATAAGCACTGAACTGTTTCTCTAATAGTGTTATGTGGTTGTAGTAATCATCTTATCTTGGTGATAGAATCACTAGATTCCAGTAGGTCATGAAGAAATCTCACACCTTCTTTATCAAAAAAAACTTTTTACACTTTGTAACCACATTCTTATTAATGTGCCACATACACAACAGATGTGTGGCAGTGAAAAACACTCATGAGATAGTATTCATTCGGGCCAAGTCTCTATCTGGCACAATAACGTGGGGTAGGGCACTATCATCCATGATACCATGCAAGACATCCAGGGGTCAATTGAAGTTGTCCTCCCTCTCATGTTATAGAAACACAAACACCAAGGAAAAGGTCATGTCAGTAGAAGTCAGCCTAACAATTTTCAGGACGGGCATATGATATATGTTCGTTTTATACGTATAATCCATGAGCAACACATGTGGGAATGCATGTAATAAATCCAAACTGGTTGGCTGTGCCCAAATAAGTCGATGACAACCTCACTATCCTCACTAGTATAGTGCCACTCAATGTACTGATGCTCAGCCAATAGTGCTAATAATTGTTGCATTTGGGATCTCCCACCATTTCTTCTAGCTTATATTTGTGTCATGCATTGTAGATTGCCTTCATTATAGTTGTATTGAGGAGATCTTTTTTCTTCATAGTAACCAAAATGTCTTTTGGTCACACGTTACTATTGGACACGTCATTTAATAATGAGTACTCATCTTCGGACAATCTACTTACATAGGAGTGACCCTCTAAATGATCTGCAGTCGAGTGGTTATGCACGTCGCATACAACTTCCAACATCTAGTTATCATCGCTAAACAACTTCTTACCCTTTAATCGAAATGGACATTTACATTTTTTTGTACTTATCCCCCTAACATTTACACCCACACAGACGTTTTTAGACGTCTTGTCTTTTTTGTACCATTGACTCCTTTCACATCCGAGGGTCAAACTTGTTGTTCTCATAGCACCACCTAAATCTGAGTTTAAAATGACAATCAAAATCCATTATTCTTTGCAAGATATATTACCCACTTAATTAAGGTTGTCCGACTAGTGCATATCTGTAAAAGAGAAAAAAAACACAGCAGTCAATTGATCTAATAACATTAACGTATACTACAGATTGATTTTTAGCGCATACTATGGACTGATTTTTACCTCGTATGTGATGAACTCATAACAATAATCTGCGATCATTTTATCGTAAGTTTGACTACACTAGGTGGGCTGCAACCACAAAATTTAATATTTAGTATATAAAAAATTTATTAATAGATAAAAAATTTAATTTAATTTTTTTTATCATTTTTACAGTTGTTCGGAAACATCAGGCTAAGCAGCCCTTGTGGTGCTCGGCTAGAAAAACCGAGCACACCTTGTGCTGCTTGGCTGGTTTGGCCGAGCACCACAAGGGTTGCTCAATTTGTCTGGCCGAGCAGCATAAGGGCTACTCAACCTGGTGTTTCCAAACAGAGCGCAAAAGCTTAAATTTTTTTAACATACTTGGGGGCTTCCTTCTCGCTCCGATTCACTTCTATTGTACTCCATTACTTCACTTATCTCTAGTAAACATTAAGACATTAAAAATGAGGTGTTGGGAGGAAGGATTTGAAAAGAATACCTAAAAGAAATGGAGAGAAAGGGGTGGATGGAGCATAACGTTGGTTTTGGAGGGAAAGAGTGAGGTGGACTTAGAAATTGGATTGCATTTGTTTTTCTTTTCTTTTCTTTTATGTTTCAAAATGTTAAAATAGACTTTATACATTGGGATATTTTGGGAAAGCAAAAAATGAAGTTTTTAAGTGAGGTGGACTTAGAAAAAAGTGTGGTGGCAATAAAAGCTCTCATACACATCCTTACCAAAAAAATAAAAGGGATTTTTGCCAAAATCAATTCAAATTTTTTGGTAAAATTACCAAATAATGAGGTCATATCCAAATCGGTTTTTAATGATGGTTAATTACTTTATTAACGCTAAATCATTTATATGAAATATTAGGAAACCGAATCCCTCAGGACTCGATAAATGCTGCCTCCATCTCTAGCCAAAAAGGATCTTCTCCTGTCGGCCTATGACCTGTTAAGGTCTTGTCTAACATGTGCCATAACATGATTGGAAAAAAAAATTAGAAACCATTTTTCAAAATTTGTAATACACTTTTTCCCTCCAATGATGTAATGCCACCTATTAGACAGGACCTTAACAGGTCAGAGGCTAGTAGAAGAAGATCCGTCCTCATCTCTAGCGAATCGCAAAGGATCTTCTCTTTGTTGGACTATGACTTGTTAAGGTGCTGTCAACAAGTGGTAGGAGATGATTGGCAAAAAAAAATGATTTGCATTTTTCAAAAAATGTAATTCACCTTTTCCTTGTAATAGTGTCTTGCCAACGGTTGGACAGACCTTAGCAAGTCCTAAGTGGCAGGAAAGGATCCGGTCTACTAGCAAATTGCACCAAACTTTGATCTCTGTTCCTAAGACTCAATTCCTTGGGAGGGTGAACGGATCTTCTCCTGCAGGCCTATGACCTGTTAAGGTCCTGTCTAATAGGTGGCATTACATCATTGAAGGAAAAAAGTGATTTACAATTTTTGAAAAATGATTTTCAATTTTTCCCACCACTCATATGTTATGACACACGTTAGATAGGACCTTAACAGATAATAAGCCAGCAAGAGAGGATCCTTTTCCACTTGAGAGGTGATGTCTCCATCATTGATTTTTCTAAAGTTTTCCAATTAGAGAGGCTCAACTTGGGGAACAACTTCACATGTAATTTTCCAACCTCTACTCGTGCAAGCCCTTGATTACAGTTCGACTGGTCATGTTGAGTGAGACAACGTATAAGCAACATGTACTTAGGTGTTGACTACCACCTCGAGAAAAAGGAAAATTTTTAACTTATTAACAGTTAACAATTTTATCCCTTACAAAACCGATTTGAATATCATTTTTTAATCTCATTATTTGAAAATTTTACCAAAATTTTCAACCGATTTAACAAAAATCCCAAAAAAATAAAGAGAAGAAAATGTTCTGTGATGAAACTACCTCTATAGGGTATATGGTGAATTATAAACTACTAAAAATTAGGTGAGAACGAATCTTGTGAGAACTGTGAAAACGGCATCAGGGTGCCCGGACACATCAACACTAAAGAGTGATAAGTGTCCCCCAAAAAGTGTAAATCACTTTTTGGTACTAATGATAAAGTACTAAAAAGTGTAAAAATGTCCTAAAAAGTGTTCAATTGATAAAGTAGGGGTCAGAAAAAGACATCAAATTTAAAAAGACATCATTTGTCAATCAATGGTACAACTTTAGAGGTATGTGTCAAAGTAGTCAATCATTCTCCAAAAGAAATTAATCATAGCCCTTTTTTTTTCATCTATTCACGCCAACGCCACAATGAATGTGGGGTCTGGATCTGCTAAAATTGGGATATCAGCAACTTGCTGAATTTGAAAATAGGACACATGGAAAACTGATTCCCAAAATATTTCAAAGCGGATTGTATGCGAAAAGATTTCGTTTAGAATTCATGTGGAATAGGGGGCTAAATCATGGTTTTCAAAAACCGTCCCATGTTCTCCCTTCACCTCAACAAAATAATCTTCAAACCCCTCGTTTACCCACCTGCACCGCTATTGACGTGGTGGTCCCCTAACCAAGCCGGTCGTCGGTCATCGAGTTGTTGTTCGTTGGTTGCATACTCGCCGGTCGAAACCCTAAACGAAAGCTTCGTTTCGTCTGGCCTCGTTCTTCATTATTGTCGCCGGCACCGAGGCCAACAACGACGATGGGGAAGAAGGTTTTTAGATAAGATTCTTCATTTTTTTTTTAATATTCTATTTTTTTTTTTGTTTAGGGTTTCAAAAGCAGTCGCCAGCTAATTTGAAACCAGTTCCAAAGTTAGCCATTTTCAGTCAGCACCATTGTGAAAAACCCCCCACAAGATATAGCAGCAACAGGTTCGGCTAATGCTTTAACTTTTGAGGGGATACTAAGTGCACCCTCATTAACTTTATAATAACCCCCACAAGATACAACAACAAATGTAATCATGTAAACCACCTTGAGTCGCATTAGAAGAAACAATTTTCAAGTTGATTGGCTTTATGATAACCTCAAGAAATCTATTTTTTTTGAATTTTGCTATCACTATTAATGAATAAATAGTTTTGAATTTTATCAGTATTATAATAACCACTCAAATTGAGGAGTCGAATTCATGCAAATGTGTGGGTGGGTGGACAGCTATGGACCCACCATTTTAATTCCAGAAAAAAAATCAAATTACAACTTAATGATTCATTCATGACATCCCCTGTTAAGAGGTTCTTCTTCAAGGTTAGTAGTTCTTGTCCTTATCATGGGCCTGTATAATATATATACTGTGGAAATTACGAGCAGACTGGGTCTGGCAT
>JAOXJP010040069.1:0-16436 GCA_025762735.1 Platanus orientalis
TATTTACTTTTAGAATTTAGTTTTTTTTTTTTTTTTTTATGAGCACGTGGTAACGTGATCAAGTAGGCCATTTGAGGAAAATAGGCTTTTTGGTTGGAGATTTATCTAACAACTTGCTTGAAGACTCTAAAAGCACTTATTTATTCAACACTATGTTAGATAATGAAAGTATTCATAGGGAAAATGAAATTCAAAATAACCAACCACTTAAAACCTTGTGTGAATATTTGCAACCAACAAGAACAAGTTCTCCATCTACTATGGTTTTTCCTACCAATGTTGGCACGTTTGACTTAAAATCGGGAGTAATTCAGTTACTTCCTAAGTTCCATGTTTTAGACTCAGAAAACCCTTACCTACACTTGAAAGAGTTTAAGGATGTTTATGCAACCTTGTACAATGAAACTATTTTTAATGATGTAGTTAGATTAAAATTGTATCTTTTCTTTTTAAAAGAAAAGGCTAAGAATTTTCTAAATTCTCTAAAACCAAGTGTCAACACAAATTTCGTGCGTAAATCTGCAACACAAAAAATATGCAACAAATTCAATAAATGAATATTTTGTAATAAATGAAATGGATAAATCTCTTTAGCTTTATACTCTTGAACAAAAAAAGTAAACCTTTGATTCTCATCGACAAAGATCCAAGGGCCTAACGATACGTTTCTTGAATTCAAGTGTTAGTGTGCTTGATCATGCATGAATTGGTTTCTTCTCGGGCTTTGCGTTTAATCCGAAAAGGAGAAAATCACCATAAATCTTGCTCTTAGGGTCATGTTTATGGCATATTTCTAAGATGCAAGGATCTTCTTCTCTCTAACAACGAACAGTGGTTGATGGAGAGACTGGAAAGTATGCTTTAAGTTCTCAAGTCTTTGGAGGGCTATGGAGATGCTTTAGAGACTTTTCCTCTCTAACAACAAACAATAGTTGATGGAGAGATTAGAAACTACGCCTAAGTCTTCAAGTCTTTGGAAAGCTATTGAGATACTTTGGAAATTTTCTCTTTCTATAGCCTTCTTCCTTGAAGTTTTTTGCAAAATGTTCTTTCTTTTTGTAAAAGGGGTGTATTTATAGACTTGGGGTTAGAATCTTGTCAAACCCTTGATTAGGTGTTGATTACATACTCTTACCCCTTTTAGTCTAAAAGAGTGATTGCACCTTCCTTGTTTAAAGAGAAGGAAAATTTATGGAATTATTTATATTCTATAAATGACATAGCTTTCCTTCTTTACCAAAGAGAATTTTGATTTGAATTTATTCAAATCTCTCTCATATGAGTCCCATGCAAGTTCTTTAGGCCTATTACTCTCTCATATGGGTCCCATGCAAGTTCTTTAGGCCTGCTATTGAATAGAGACATGGGGTCTTAGTGATTTTATGTGTTATTGTTTAAAACCCAGTCCTTGCCCAATGGGCTTATCTCTTCAATTGGGCCTAATTTAATGTTTAAGGTCCATGTATGACTTTTGATTCCTTGGTGTACATTTATGATGATGTAAACCCTTATTTACAATCTGTGTAAATTTTATGTGTCTACACCAAGATCTATTGGTACATGGCAAGAGTTGTAAAGAGAATTCTTGAAAAAATGATTCTTGATCCATAGGACTAGTACTCTTAGAAGGAACATCATGAATATTTCACAAGAAGAAAATAAGACTTTTTTTTTCTAATGTTGAGAACATTTTAAAGAATTATTGTTAACTTGTCCCCATCATGGCTATGAAACTTAGTATACCACCAATTTCTTTTATGAAGATTTAACTTCTCATAGGCTCCAATTCATAGAGATGATGTGCAATGGTGAGTTTTTAAATAAAGATCCTGAAAAGACTTGGAATTATTTTGATCAATCACCTAAAAATGCCCAATCTTGAAACAACACAAATTAATCTGAGAGGTCAAATAAGACCAAGCCTAATGCCATGACTAAGAGAGGTATGTATCACCTTAGAGAAGATGATGATTTAAATGCCAAGATAGCCAATCTAACTACAAAAGTTGAATCCATGGAACCAAGGAAAGTAAACTCAATCAAGGCCAATGAAAAAGTAGAAGACAATTGTGGAATGTGTAAGACGAATAGACTCTAAATTAAGAATTGTTTAACAATTCCAGCTTGTCAAGAGGTGTTACATGATCAAGAAAATGTCATGAATGCCTATAGAAGGCCTTTTTCTTCTCCCTACTCTAAAACTTACGATGCCAATTGAAGGAATCATCTCAACTTCAGTTGGAGAAATGAGCCCAATGCAAATAACTATTTTCAAGGGCCTTTCACTTCTACTTCTTATGTGCCTCCATATAAGAGGTCTCTTAAGGAGATGTTGCAAGCATTCATGCAAGGTCAAGACAACATTAAGGATCAGACAATGCAAGTCATCACTAAGGTGAAGAATTCTATCAATAAGTTGACCTCTGCATTGACCATTCAAGAAAATAACAAGTTTCATTCTCAACCTCAACCAAATCCCAAAGGTTAATTTGAGATAATTAATTCTTCTAATCTATAAGGGGAATATGTTAAGTCCATCACCACTCTACAAAGTAGAAAAATAATTAATAAAGATACTTCAAAGAATGTTAATGAATCTAAGGTATCTTTGAAATCAAAGAGTGATGATGACTTAACAAGTCCAAGTCTAATGTGGGATTACAAAGTCCAATACCTGCTTTTTTTCCTTAAAGATTACAACCTCCTCAAAAGATGGTGTAGAACATAGACATTCTTGAAATCTTTAAGTGGGTAAAGAGCAATGTCCATTTGTTGTAACCATCAAACAGATTCCATCATATGCTGAATTTTTAAAAGATCTATGTACAATTAAGCATAAGTTGAATATACATAAAAAAAGCTTTCTTAACAGAACAAGTGAGTGCAATCATTCAACATAGTACCCTACCAAAATACAAAGATCTAGGGTGCTCAACAATATCATGTATTATTGAGAACTTATGGATTGAACAAGCTTTACTTGATTTAGTGTTAACCTCGGGACTAGTGTCAACCTCTTATGTTACTCGGTGCATGAGCAATTGGGTCTTGGTGAACTTAAACCCACCATTATAAATCTCCAACTTGTTGACGATTTAGTGAATATACCAAAGGGGGTAGTTGATGATGTGTTCGTTCAAGTAGACAAATTTTACTTTCTTGTGATGTTATTATCTTGGACACATAACTTGTATTGAATGTATTCATCCAAATTCTTATTATTTTGGGCCACCCATTCCCTGCAACCTCTAATGCTTTGATAAATTAAATGAATGGTATCATGAAACTCTTTTTGGCAATATGACTTTGGAATTAAACATTTTTAATATTTGTAAACAACCTGAGAATGTTGATGATGTGCATGAGGTAAATTTGATTAAGATCTTCATGCAAAATCAGTTTCTTCAATTACTTTCCTCTAGTCCACTCAAGGTCTATTTAGCTCACTTTAATGATTTTGATGAGGATTCTATAATTAATTATTTAAATTCTTTGTTAGAATTTGCTCCACTGTTGGATACTGACAAGTGGAGACATGTTTTGAGGAGTTTCCATCTCGTGATACCATTCTCCTCTCACTAAGTGTTCAAAGACCAAAGCTTGAACTGAAACCTTTGCCAGTTGAATTCAAGTATGCATTTTTGGGTTAGGAAAAGACATTTCCAATGATTATTTACTCATACTAAAATCAAAGTTTAGAAGAAAGATGAATTGATGTTCTTAGGGAATACAAAGGTGCAATATGGTGGACCAGAACTTATATTAAGGGAATAAGTCATTTATTTTGAACCCATATGATATATTTAGAAGACAATGCTAAACCCTCTAGAGAAATGTAGCACAGGTTAAATCCTAGCATGAAAGATGTTGTTAAAACAAAAGTCTTAAAACTTTTGGATTTAGAGATCATATACCCTATATCTGATAGTAATTAGGTAAGTCCAAATCAGGTGGTACCCAAGAAATCTAGCATAATTGTAGTTAAGAATGCAAATGATAAATTGATCTCAGCCAAAGTCACAACTAGTTGACATGTGTGCACTAATTATAAGAAGTTGAACTCAGTCACTAGGAAGGACCATTTCCCTTTGCCATTCATAGACCAAATCCTATAAAGGATAGCTAGTTACAAATTTTATTATTTCATAGATGATTATTCTAGATACAACCAAATAGAGATTGCACTTGAAGACAAAGAAAGTACCACTTTTACATGTCTATTTAGCACATTTTCTTATCAAAGGATGCCATTTGGATTGGGTAACATTCCTACCACATTATAAAGATGTATGTTGAGCATATTCAATGATATAGTAGAACATTTACTTGAGGTGTTTATATATGATTTTTCTATTTTTAGTAATTCAGTTGATGGTCATTTGAATAATTTGAAAAAAAAAGTGCTAAATATATGTGAAGTGAAAAACCTCATTTTAAATTGGAAAAAGTGTCATTTCATGGTCTCTAAATGAATTGTAATTACTCACATTGTCTCCTCACAAGGAATTAAAGTGGACAAAGCCAAAATTGAATTGATAGCCAATTTGCCCACCTAAAAGACTCTTAAAGGTAACAAATCTTTTCTAGATCATGTAGGATTTTACAAAAGGTTCATTAACGACTTTAGTGCAATATCTAGACCAATATGCGATCTTCTGTCAAATGACAACTCTTTTGAGTGGACAAAGGCATGTTAGGAAGCTTTTACAAAGCTAAAAGACATGCTTACTTCTGCTCTAATTATGCAACTACCTGATTGGAGTTTGCTTTTTAAAATCATATGTGATGCTAGTGATTATACGTTTGGGACTATGCTAGGGCAACGCAAGGACAAAAATCCCTGTGTCATTTACTATGCAAGTATGACCTTGAATAGTGCTCAAATGAACTACTCCACAATGGAAAATAAATTACCTACCATAGTATTTGCACTTGACAAGTTCCGGTATTACTTGACAGGATCCAAGATTCATTTTTACAAACCATATGACTTTAAAATACCTTTTAATTAAGAAGGATGAAAAAGCCAGATTACTTAGGTGGATCCTACTACTCCAAGAGTTTGATTACTTAGGTAGAAAATGTAGTGGTTGATCATTTTTTAGACTTATATTTTCTGATTTGTTGGAGATAATGCCGATCAATGACACATTCCCTAATGAGCCACTCTTTGGCATTTCCCATTTTCCTTGGTTTGTAGATATTGCAAACTATCTTGTTGTAAGTAGAATTCCCAATCATTGGACCTAACAAGATAGGAATAGATTTTTCAATGTGGTAAAACAATTTTTCTAGGATGATCCATATTTTTTTAAAGCATTGTCCAGATCAAGTCATTAGGAAATGTGTGATTGATTCTAAATGTAGAGTGTTATTTCCTTTTGTCACTTTGAAGCATGTGGTCGTCATTTTTTTTGGCTAAAAAGACTATAGCAAGGATTTTGCCATGACGTTTGTATTGGCTCTCTTTTCAAGGACACCCATGATTTTTGCAAAGCATGCGAGCATTGTAAAAACTTAGGAGGAATATCTCATTGAAATATAATGCCTTTTAATCCAATATTGATTATTGAGATATTTGACTATTGGGGCATTGATTTCATGGGACCATTCCCTTCTTCTTTAGGATAATCTTTATATCTTAGTAGCCTTTGATTATGTGTCAAAATGGATTAAGGTTGTTCCATACAAAACCAATGACCACAAAACAGTCTTGAAATTTTTAAAAGAAAATGTTTTATCAAAATTTGAAACACCTTGAGCCATTATCAATGATGGGGCTACACTGTTCTGTAATCATCCTTTTATGGCCTTGATGAAAAAGTGTGGGATAACCCATAAATTTGCTATGCCCTTTCACTCTCAGACAAGTGGACAACCAAAAGTAACCAATCGGGAGGTCAATAATATTTTACAAAAGATGGTGAATCCAAATCATAAGGATTGGTCGTTACGAGTAACCGATGCACTTTGGGCTTACTGGATAGCTTTAAATCTTGATTGAAATGTTCTCATATTGATTAGTCTTTGGAAAGACTTGAACACAAGACTTATTGAACAATAAAGATGCTCGATTTTTATCTGGATAAAGAAGATTCGCTTCGTAAGCTTTAACTCAATGAGTTGGAAGAAATCCGGCATGATGCTTATAAAAGTGCTAGCCATAACTTTGTAAGATCTTGTTTTCCTAGATTGATCCTTTCTCTCACTTGAGAAGGATTTTGGTATACATTAGTTTGTTCTTTTCATTTTTTGTTATGTTTTATTATTTATTTTTGTTTAGGGTATATTCACTTATTTTATATCCCTATAATGTTTTTTACACCTTCTCTTCTATGACTTCTTAATGTTTATAATATTTCATTGCTGAAACATTGAGGACAATGTTCAATTTAGGTTAGGGTATGGATTTACACTTTATTGTTGGATAATTTTTATTAATAGTATTGACTAGCATTCCTCCTTTTAAGATTTCTCAAAACAAAATCTTTTGATTAAAATTTTTTGTTTTGTTTAGCTATTATCTCTTTTTTTGCTTGCTTTTAAAATATTAAATTCTAGATTATGAAGGCACATGATGAAAAAATTTAATCAGCCGAATTCTAATACTTTTGATATTGAGTCTTTGTCATTAACTCTCAGTTAGTGAATCTTAAAAACTAATAACTAGTGTTTGAGTAATTTTGAATCTTATGTTGGTTAGTATGTATATATCTAACACCCCGCACATGTTCACATGTATATTACACACGTGTTATATTTTTACTATACACGCATAATACATATGCTCTGCACACACTTATGACTATTTAAATGCACACATACTAATTTGTAAATTAGCACAACTTTAGAGAGACACCAAAAAAATATAGAAAGAATCTATGAGCAAACTTTATTTTATTGGATAAGCATAGAAGTCTAGAGTCCAACGAAACAAATGGTGAGCGAAACAAACACCAAACAAAAAAGTTATAGGCGAATGAGCGAGTGAAGGTCCAATAGAAAAAAAATCAGAATTAATGGGCTTCAACTTGCTCGATTGAGAGGACCCCGATCGATCGGCCAGGAAGCCTAATCGAGTGCATAGTCTTGGGACGAAATGGGAAGGTCGTAAACGAGACTCTCCTTCGCCTTTTGGGTTTTTAAAACCTATGGAGCCTTGTGTGAGTCTATAAAATAGATTATTTTCAAACTAAAGAGACTTAGAAACCCTAGAGAAAGATCAAAGATTAAGAGGAAGAAAAAATTAAGACAAAGAAAGATGAGAAAACTAGATTCTGCAAAAGATTTGTGAATTTTTCCAAAGAACAAAGCTTAGGAATGTTTTTACACACTAAGACGTAAGAGAACATTAAACTATTAGTTTGTTTTGAATTCTTAGGTTCTTATATTTCTACTATTCAGTTTTTGAAAAGATTAAAAATCATTTTGATCCAATTTTGAATAGTTTTTCATTGGTTTTGTTTTGCTTGAAGATCTAAAACATGGTGTTAAAAGAGATAAATTGGTTTTGCAAGAACAAGATTAAGAAGTGATTTCTTTTCAATTTCACATGATTTTAAAGAGTTGAAACATTTATTTTGAATTTATTTTGTATTGGTATTACATGTAGAACAATGTTTTAAATGAGAAAAATCAAGAGTTTTGAAAGAGGGCTTTATTTATAAAATTGTAAAAGCTATTCTATAAATTGTTTTGATTTTTTAAATATTTTTAAAGGTATTTGTTTAATGATTTGTAAGAAAACCTATAAGTTTTATTCTTTAATTTATTTTGATAGATCTCTTGTGTTCTTGAATCCTATTTTTACAAAGAAAAGTGTTAGTTTTACATCCTATTGATCATGTTTTGTAAAAGTATTGTTATGGATAAATTTGCTATGTGTTGAAAAATGTGTTCTATGGATTATGCCTAGATGGATCAAGCATATTATGATATGATATTTTGATATAGTTAATGTAAAGAATTGTTATATGTTGTTCATATAATTTACGTGCTCTGACTGAAATTGCAAGAGAATGATATGTTCTGTTAGAGAGCCACCTTACCCATTAATAGGATTTATTGATAGAACCCACCTCACCGGGTATATGGTGTGAACTGTTATGGATCCTTACTAATGGCTACATAAGTAGTAGTAACAACCCACCTCACCGGGTATATGGTGCAGACTGGACTTTTTTTTCACTTAGGTTTAAATGGTGCGAACTAGACCCTTTTCACTGGGGTTTAAATAGTGCGAACTATTATATATATTGGCTTGATATCAAATATATGTTCTATTATGTTCTGGCTATAATATAATATATGTTCTAATCTATTTGGTTCTTTTTAATGTAAAAGTATATGATTAATATTGTTTTTCATTCTATACATGAAACTGTAAATTTTATTAAATGCTTATTACTATAAAAGATTGATTTATGAACTACATTGTTCACCTTATTGATTAGTAAATATGAAAAATATTTGTTACATTTCTACAATCATATTAAGTCTTGATCCATTGTTTTCCTTAGTTTACTGTTTTCTTTATGAGTTTGTCAAACTCACCCAAATTTGGCACCACAGAAGATGAGGAGGTAGCCGAGTAGTTTGGATAAGTAGGATTGGATAGTTAGATGGATTACAATTTTCCCATGAGACATTGATTTGGTTATTTTAGTTTGGAGACTTAATTTATTTCATTTTAGTCATTTTAGTTTGATTAAAAGGATGTAATAAGTTAGTGGGTTTAGTATTTGATTTCAGTTGATGGATTAGCTTATATTAGACTATTTATTTAATTTTAAGGGGTATGTTAGACTATGCGTATGGATTATTTATAAGCTTATGGTTTATGAATTATGGGATTTCATACAGGTTAGACTTATGTGAAAGTGTAATGAATGATTATGTGATTATTGGAAAATGTGATCGATGTATTATTCCACTACATTTGAATGAAAAAGAAAAGAGAAAAATTTGTATAGGTTATGAATGAACGAAGGGAAAGTGTTAATGTCACATGCCAAAATTCATGGCCTTACTAGTATGGATTTCAAGGTGCGATAGAGTTTGTATCTGAGCTCCAGGTTTGAGGTTCTGTAGACTTATATGATGGAGTTCAAAGTTTAAGATTATAAGAAAATTAGAAAGTCTTAGGCTAAACATTAAAAAGAATTCTAAAAAAAATTACGAACAAAAAACATAGATGAAAACATTAGAATATGATTTAAGAATATGGGAGCTTGAGAGTTATTATTTGACCTTGCTAAGTTTGACATATTTGAGGATGATTTGATTATTTTAGGAGAAAAATGCTGCCTTGTAAAGCGAACTCGAATTCTTCAGATACTTAGGTTGATCATGAGGATCTTACAGGTGCACTTAAAGCAACCAAGAATGTAGCTAAGGTTATAGAGAGACACGTGGCTACTCGAGACTAGCATGTAGAATATGGGAAAGACGAGTTGGAGTAGTTTTGCAAGATGCGACCATCCGAATTCTAGGGGACCCTAAATCCAATGGTTGTAGAAGCTTGGCTTACACAACTTGAGAAGATATTTGATGTGGTTAGCTGCATTAAAACGCAAAAGGCCTCCTTTGCAATCTTTATGTTTAAGAGGGAAGCTGACCATTGGTGGAGAGCCACCCGTGGTACCTTGCCTATTCTTGATAGAGAGCTACTCACTTGGGACATGTTTGAGCATGTATTCCAAGATAAATATATTTCATAGAGTATTAGGGAGGCTAAGGAAGACGAATTCATGAGTTTGATTTAGGGGAACTGCACGGTCTTGCAATTTAAGGCCAAATTCATGGAGCTAATGAGGTTTGCTCCTCATATTTCTAAGAATGAGGAGAGGAAGGCTAGAAAATTTTAGAAAGGGCTATGTCCTACCATTAGGAAAAATATGGTATCTATGAGACCGAGGGCTTTTTCTGATGTCATGGACATTGCCATGATGGTAGAACATGAATGTGATGAGGTTCAACAGATTTAGGATTAGAATAGGAAACATCCAGGTCAGAATATGGTTAGAAAAGGCACTGACAACACCAAGGTAATCAAGAAGACATTGATGGTTGAGAAATGGATCAGGACTAAGCTGAACAGGGTTGCTTGCACTCGTTGTGGAAAGATACATGCTAGTGTGTGCTACTTAGAGATAGGCGCTTGTTTCTAATGCGGGAAACCAAATAATATAATTAGAGACTGCCTAGTGATGAAGAACAAATAGGCGGCCAAGCCTACTGATGGGAAGCTGAGACCAAAGATACAAGGGCGAGTCTTTATAGTTACTGAAAAGGATGTAGAGGCATCCAATACTGTGGTGACAAGTATTTTTTATTTATTTTCACATGATGTTAGAGAACTTGTTGATCTTGGTTTCACACACTCATTTATGTCTACTAGACTTATGACACACATTGATGCTACACCAGAACCATTAAAGTATGATCTAGTTATATCCACTCCACTTGGCAAGACTATTAGCAGATTTGATTCTATTGGACCTACAGGAATTTGATATTATCCTGGGCAGAGATTGGTTGGCCACTCACCATGTTAAGGTGGATTGTTTTAGCAAGGAGGTGACCATTAGTATCCCTAATCAATCTGAAATCATATTCAAGGGAATACAAAGTTTTCCTAAGATTATTTCTACCATACGAGCAAAAAGGTTATTGCAGAAAAGTGGGCTAGGGTACCTAGCTTACATGGAATGCAGATTAAAGACATATTTATTGTTAGAGATTTTCAACAATGTGTTTCTTGATGATATTTCTGGTTTACTACTGGCAAGGAGATTAAATTTACAATTGAGTTGGTGGAAGATACTAAGCCTATTTCTATGACACCATATCGCACGATGTTAGCTAAATTGAAAGAAATTAAAGTGTAGTTAGAGGACTTGATAGATATCATCAGCTTCGAATTAAGAATGATGATATATCCAAGACTACTTTTCTTATCAGGTATGAACATTATGAATTTCTAGTCATGTATTTTGGACTAACAAATGCACCTGCAACATTTATGGACTTGATGAACATGGTATTTAGACCTTATTTGGATTAGTTTATTATTGTGTTCATTGATAATATTCTAGTTTATTCTAGGAGTTCAGGGGAACATGAAGAACATCTAAGGATTGCACTACAACCATTAAGATACTACAAGTTATATGCTAAATTCAATAAGTGTGAATTTTGGTTAGACAAAGTGGGTTTATTAGGACATGTAAACTCTAAATATGGAATTTATGTAGATCCTAAGAAGATTGAGGTAATAGTAAATTGGCCTAGACCTATGAATGTGATTGAGATTCGTAGTTTTTTTTGGATTAACTAGATATTATAAGAGATTTGTTAAGGGTCTCTCTAGTATTATGGGTCCTTTGACAAAGTTGACATAAAAGTATGTCAAGTTTGATTGAAATGAGGGACATAAAAGTATGCCAAGTTTGATTGAAATGAGGCATGTGAGCACAATTTTCAAGAATTGAAGGATTGTTTGGTTTCTCCATCGGTACTTACATTACTGTCCAGCATAGGAGGAAAGTATGTAATCCATAATGATGCTTCTAGAAAAGGTTTGGGATGAGTTTTGATGCAAGAAGGGAAAGTCATTGTCTATGCATCTAGACAACTTAAGCCTTTGAGTAAAATTACCTAACACATGATTTGGAAATAGCTTCGGTTGTTTTTGCATTGAAAATATAGAGGCATTACTTGTATGGAGAACCTTGTGAAACTTACACAGGTCACAAGAGTTTGAAGTATTTGTTTTCATAAAAGACCTAAATTTGAGGTAGAGAAGATGGATTGAGTTAATTAAGGATTATGACTGCACTATCTTTTATCATCCATGAAAGGCTGATGTGGTTGTAGATGCTTTGAATTGGAAATCTTTTGGAAATATGGTGTGTGATGGCACATCTTAGAAAACAACCTGTGTTGAATGACAAGATCAAGACAACTTAGATTTTAGATCTTCAGATTTAGAAAATTGTAGAAGTTAAGGGTAGAAAGAAGACTTTGCAATTAAAGGAGATGATTTTCTTTGGTATGGTAAAAGGTTGTGTGTGTCTAATGACCCCAAACTTAAAAGAGAAATCTTGGAAGAGGCACACATAACAACATATACCATTTCTCTAGGGAGTATTGGTGGAATAATATGAAGTGATAAATTACGGATTTTGTATCAAAGTGTTTGATTTGTCAGTTTGTGAAAGCTGAACACCAAAAGCCACCAGGATTATTATAACCATTGGAAATTCCTAAATAACTAGGAACACATATCTATGGACTGCGTTAGTGGACTACCCAAGACTAGGAAGAGATTTGATTCTGTTTGGGTTATTGTGGACCGACTAACTAAGTCTGCTCATTTTCTACTCATTGGGATAAATTACTTACTTCATAGATTGGCTAAGCTGTACATTGATAAGATTGTAAAGCTACATGGTATTCCAATTGAAAAAGTTTCTGATCATGATTTGTGGTTCACTTCAACATTCTAGAATAGCTTACAACAAACTTTGGGGACAAAGCTGAGTTTTAGTACAACTTCTCATTTGTAATCAGATGGATAGTCAGAAATAACCATACAGACTTTGGAGGATATATTGAGAGCTTGTGTGATTGATTTAAAAGTAAGTTAGGATGATCATTTACCATTGATTGAATTTTCTTACAATAACAATTACCAAACTAGTATACAAATGGTACCATTTGAAGTTTTATATGAAAGAAAGTGCAAGACACCCATATGTAGGGAAAAGGTAGGTAAAAGAAGGTTACTTGGATCTAAACTAGTACAGATGACTACGAAAAATATCAGGGTTATCCGTGAAAGATTGTTTGTTACACAAAGTAGGAAAAAAGTTATGCATATTAGAGAATATGAGAACTTGAATTTCATATTGGAGAGCATGTATTTCTAAAGGTGTCACCATCTAAGGGTATCATGAGATCTAAAAAGAAAGAAAAATTAAGTCTCAGGTTCATTGGACCATTAAAAATTCTGAGAAAGATGGGAGATGTTCCTTATGAGCTAGTGTTGCCACTAGATTTGTTACATGTACACAATGTGTTTCATGTATCAATGTTGATGAAATACATGTGCGATCCGTCTCATGTGTTAGAATTTAAATCACTTCAAGTTAGGGAGGATTTATCTTATGATGAACAACCAGTTCAAATATTAGACAGAAAGAACAAGTTTTACGTTCAAAGTTGTTTTCGTATGTAAAAGTACTATAGAGAAACCATTTAGAAAAAGAAGCAACTTGGGAAGGCAAAGACGAAATAAAGGAAAAGTATCCTCACTTGTTTCACATTCCAGGTATGTCAAATTTAGGGACTGAATTTATTTTAAGAGGGAGAGAATGTAACACCCCACACATGTTCACACGTATATTGCACACGTGTCATATTTTTACTGTACATGCATAATACATATGTTTCACACACATTTAGGACTATTTAAATGCACACATACCAATCTATATATTAACACAACTTTAGAGAGACCAATGAAAACATAAGAAGAATTCGTGAGCAAGCTTTATGTCATTGGATAGGCACAGAAAACTAGAGTACAATAAAACAAATGGCAAGCAAAACAGGCATCAAGCAAAAAAGTTTTAGGCAAATGAGCAAGCAAAGGTCTAATAGAAAAAAAACAGAATTAATGGGCTCCGGCTTGATCAATTGGGAAGACTCCCGATCGATTAGGGGGATGCCCAATTGATCGCATTGTTTCGGGACAAAACGGGAAGGTTGCAGACTATTATATGTATTGGATTGATATTGTATATATATGTTCTGTTATGTTCTGGATATGATACAATATATGTTCTGATCTACTTTATTTTGTTCAATATAAAAGTATATGATTAGCATTGTTTTTTGTTTTGTACATGAAACTATAAATTTTATTAAATGCTTAATACTATAAAAGATTGATCTATGAACTGCATTGTTGTACTTATTGATTAGTAAATATGAAAAATATATTTTTTTGTTTCTACAATCATGCTAAGTCTTGATCCATTATTTTCCTTAGTTTATTGTTTTCTTTTTGAGTTTGTCAAGTTCACCCAAATTTGGCACCATAGATGATGAGGAGGTAGCAGAGTAGCTATTCAAATATGCAGGATTGAAGAGTTAGATGGATTATGATTATGCCATGAGACATTGATTTGTTATTTCAGTTTGGAGACTTCATTTATTTCATTTCAGTTGTTTTAGTTTGATTAAAAGGATGTAATAAGTTAGTGGATTTTGTATTTGATTTTAGTTGATGGATTATCTTATATCATACTATTTATTTAATTTTAGTGGGGATGTTAAACTATGCGTATGGATTATTTACAGGCTTATGGTTTATGGATTATGGGATTTCATACAAGTTAGACTTATGTGGAAGTGTATTGAATGGTTATGTGATTATTGAAAAATGTGATTGATGTATTATTCCGCTGTGTATGAATGAAAAAGAAAAGTAAAAAATTTATATATGTTATGAATAAACGAATGGAAAGTGTTAATGTCACGTACTAAAATTTGTGGCCCTACTGGTATGTGTTTTGAGACGCAACAATATAAGCCATGGTTTTCGTGGCAGCATCAACAGGACCTAACTCAAATGTCCCATAGGATACCTCGAATGGTCAAGCCACCTAAGGATGACACAGAAAGATGGATTACCTTGACTTTATTAAACCAAAAGCACCATCTTATGAGCAAATCAGTGTTCAAGTATAGGTACAATCTTGACTTTCCCAACATAACTCACACTAAAAAAGGAGGTTGTTATGGCAATAAGCCTTCCTTCAAAAGGATTAGGCACATAGAACTATGAAAGAAGGACTCGATCATAGATATGATGTACACATGAAAGGCCAAGATAAGCAATGGATGGTTAATGAACCAGTTGAAAATAGAGAAAAACCTATCTAGCCAAGGGAAACGAAGCAAGACCAAAAAAAATTGGAAAGTGACTTTCCCCCATGGCAGATAAGGACTAGAGCTAGGAGTAACACATGAACAACCCAAGGTGATCTAGATCCTGATTGGCAAAAAGAAAAGGAGGATGAGAAAATGTAATGCATCTTAGCAGGATAAAAGCAACATGTAGATAGATAAAGAGAAACTATCGAGACTCGAAAATCCTCAAGAAACATGATTAGGGAAAAATTCTCTGGAGCCATGGTTTGATAGTGAAGCTTTGACCATGAGCAACAACGACCTTTACTTAGAAGGACTGTATACTGATGAAGAACTCTTCATTGAGTCTTTGACACCCACTAAATCTTTCATGGAGGATTCCTTCATGACCTTTAAACATGCAAGAATCAGGGATGGAATTGACCTCCATTAGATTTGGAAGTATGCCAAAGGGGACTTTTGATTGCAATATGATCTTGACATTGCCAGTCAAATTTAAGGCTTGAGCCAGTCAAGCATAGGAAATAGAAGGGAATTCCCTTGATCCAGAAGGGGAAAACCTTGTAGTCATCGAACTAGAAGATGGAGATGAGCTCAAGTCCAGAGACCAAGTAAAAGAAGAGCATGATTTAGGTAAGATAACTTTTAAAAAACCTTCCAAGAATCTGATTCAACACTTGAAACATGTATACATAAAGGTACGCATGGATCAAAAGCCTATTAATCAAGTACTAGTCGATAATGGAGTACTTACAATATCTTACCATATCTGATGCTTAAAAAGCTGTCGAAAACTGACAATGATTTAATCCCCACAGATGTTTCTATCTGTGGTGTCAGCACCCAAATTTTGACTCGGGTCATATGATAGCAAAAGGACAGCATAACAGCATTTAGGCATCAAGACTCAAGCACCCATGGCTTAGGAAGAGCAAACCTAGACTTTAAGAGGTTAGACATTCCTAAAGAAGTCTTTTCAGATACTCCAGTCACAAATGAACCAGTCAAAGCACCATATTACAGCCCAAAAAACACCATTTCAGGAAAAATTCTAATTTCTCTCAAAAACATCATCAGGACTTTAAGGGTCCACATTTTAGAACTCCATTCATGTCATCAGTAAGTTTTTCACGTTATGTAAGCCATTCTCCAGTAAAGCATCATAGATGGAAAAATTACCATTTTGCCCTTCTACCTTCAAAGGCCCAATACTCACTATTGGTCATCCAGATCACTGAATTTCTCTGCCTATGTAAGACTTCTTGTCATGAAGCATCATAGGTAGAGAATTCTCATTTTCACCTTTTTTGACCCGTTGGCAAAAAATTACAATATACCATTTTTACTCAGAGAATGAACCATGGACCTTCAAAGGACCCCTAGAGCCTCTCCTGTGGTCTAAATGGTGTAATCTCAGACCCTATGCATCCCTGAATCTCCCTGCTCCAAGGAACTCATCACAGGACAGACATTGTTCGAGAACGACAACAACCAAT
>JAOXJP010040079.1:0-16435 GCA_025762735.1 Platanus orientalis
GGCTAGATTTAAGTGTACATGTTATGTTGAATACTTAGGGTCTTTTAAGGGGGGGTACAACATTTTATGTCCATATAATAAGGCCAATAGTTCCAAACTTTGAGTTTGTTAGAGTAATCCCGTTTTTGATGTTCAACCCACTTTTTCAAAGGGCAAAACTTAACTTTTTAGCTTGATTTTGGTGTAATTAGATAGGTTATTCAGTTACCTTTTTAATGATACCAAGATTACGCAAATCTGAGGTAATTTGGGAAAGTTATAACCAAATTACTAAGGGGTGGTTACTAAAAATGGTAATAGTATTTTTTAAGAAGTTTTGAGCTTTAAATTTTAGGAAAATAAGTTTTTAGAAAATTATGTTTTTAGAAAACTTGGCTAGCAAGTTTAGAATTTTAGGAAGTTTCTAATTTTTTTAAAGTTGTAAGCTTATTTAAAGACAACTCCTCCCCCATAATTTAGTAGTGAAGAATAAAGAATTGTTTTGAAGATTTTGGTATTCCCAATGTGTGGCTGTAGCCATGTTCTCCTTCTCCAAGGGTTGATGTTATTCATGGCTCCCCTTTCTCATCTTCTTCCATTGGTGTAGCATAAGGTCCCTTCTTTCCTCCAAGGTAAATCTCTGTTCTTTTTCTTTCTCTATTAGTTTCTTCTTATTTCTTTTTATACTATTCTCTTATTATTTCTATCAAATTATTCTTCTTTCTTCTTCTTTTTCTTATTCTTCTCTTGAAACCTCCACTAAAGCACCTTTGCCTTTTTTGAAATTCTTTGATTTGACATATCAAATCTTATTGGAATTTCATGAAATTTTAACTGTAGAACCCTGTCACACGTAAAAAACGACTATAAAAATTTCAGAATTTTCTGATGCGTTAGAAGGGTATTTTGGTAATTTTCGGATTTTGTCCAAAATTACAAAAAATACCCTTTTGGGTCTTTTTCCTTCTTTTCTTCTTCTTTTCATTCTATATTCTCCTAAACTCTATTTCTGCAATTCGATAATCAATTTTCTCTTATTTTGGGGCTACTTAAAGTGCTAAATTCAAGTCTTAAAAACTTTTGCTTCCGCACTTTAAATCTAACCATTGTTTGAGGCTTTGGAAAATTATTCTACATCAAATTTGGTATCTTCTCCATTGTTCTGCATTAGAGTGGAGACGAAGGAAGAACTTGAGAGATTAGTCGCATCCATCGATCCTTCAAACTAGGACATAAACCTTCATATATTTTCAATTTTCGCTTTAGGAATTGTTACCATCCGTCAAGAACTGTCCCGTGGGGTTGCAATATCAAGACCACTAGCCTTCTAAGGAATATAACTCATGCCCATATCATTTCCATATGATGCAATTGAATTTGCTCGCATAGATCTAGGCATGCTGAATTTTTCGGGTCGGCCCACGAGGTCCCAACAATTTTTCTTTGTGTGCCTTGTCTTGCCACAGTGATTGCATTTTAACTTATCCTTATCAATGGTATTAGATCGCCATGGTATCTTCTCCCTATCATCTACACTTGGTCGGAAAGGCTTCTTAAGGTCACTCTTAGCCCCCTTGTGAGAAGGTGGTGTAGAGACTAAGGTAGATTTTTCAGAAATCCCAGATGAATATTGCTGCATCACATTTTTCCTACTTCACTCTGGGCAAATGCATACACCTTAAGTAAGGATGAAAGACGATTTCTATTCAAAATATAAACCCAAATTAATTCGAAATTGGCATTTAAGCCTGCGAGAAACTCAAAGATCCTAGTTTTCTCCATCTTCTCTTTATAGGCCACCACGTCCTTTTGACATGCTGGCTTATATGTTTCATAGTGATCCAGTTCCTCTAATTTACTGTGCAAGGCTACAAAATAACTTCCTAGGCTCTTCTCCCCCTGGCGAAGATGCACAATCTCTTGATTCAACTGGTAAATTTGCACAAAGTTTTTTACCTATAAGTTTAGGCAACAACATCCCATATCTCCTTGGCTGTCCGAAGGAACGAGAAGCCTCGACTAATGTGTGATTGCATTTAATTAAGTAGCCAAGACATAACTATTAGATTCTCATACTCCCACTTCTCGTAAGTTTGAATATCAGAATCAGATGGTTCAATGATATGGCCATTAATATAACCCAGCTTTCCTCTCCCACTGATATACATCCTCGCTGATTGGGACCATTCCAAATAATTGGTCCCATTAAGTTTCATTGTGGTGATCTATGCACTCGGGTTGTCACTGTGAATCTCCAAAGGCGACATGTTATTTGAGCTCTCCGATATAGGGGTTGACTCACCCTTATTCCCAGGGTCAAAGTTGACTTCAAACATGATCAAATAGTAAAACGAACAATCACAAGACTAGCTTCTACAACAACCAGCCCTACACAAATCACAACCAACATCGGACACCCTTCACTGATGTAAACGACCAAATCCCCATGCTAATAGGGTTTATCACAATTAGATTAGGCCTGTTTCACTGCCCCAAAGCACATAGAGATTCCCAAATGGCATCAAACATAGCTAAGAAATTGTCAACTATCACAAAAACATACCCAAAAGCATCATCCATCTTGGTCGAGCCTAACATGAGTTGCTGCAAACCACAAATTTTTTTTTTGAAAAAAAAAAATAAAAAAAATGAAGCACTAAAGAGGGCAACACGTTAGGCGTCTTTGGAGGGAGACCAAAAACACCACAGCACACTCAATACATTACTCAATGAAAAGTCATGGGATCACTCCTAATGGATTCCCCATGAAAAAAGAACTAAACCTTGCGATTGATCGAAGAAAAAAACTCACTCAATACATTTCTCAATGAAAAGTCATGGGATCACTCCTAATGGATTCCCCATGAAAAAAGAACTGAACCTTGCGATTGATCGAAGAAAAAAACTCCAATCTGATCGAATCGAACGATTCAGGGTTTTTTTTTTCTTCTTTAAAAAACCCTTCGAAAAATATACCTACAGGTTTCAATTTTTTTTTTTTTTTTTAAAATCACCATAAATCCCAATAGGGCATTCCGAACCATATTCCATCGCCGACCACCTCTACACCTGTACGGCCTGTTGACGTAAACGTCCGTACAACTAATGTCAGTAGGTATTTCAACCCTTTTTTTCATATGTATCTCTCGATCTATCTTGCTCTAATTCCAAGATGAAACTCTTTTGGGAGATTAATCGTACGAGGGATTAATTCTCTCTCATGTTTAATTATATTTATGAGTGTGGTATCTTTGGTGAGATACCAAAGATACCCTTATGTTATGTGTACATCATGACATTCATACCCTTATATTAGTAGCACCCTTATATCTTCAACACTAAGTTGGATCCCAAGACTCTTAAATGTGTTTTCGTTGGATATGCTCCGAATCAAAAGGGTTACAATTGTTATCACCCATCAGCTCGGAAGATGATTGTGTTTATGTATGTCACTTTTCATGAAACAATTCCTTTTTTTTTTTTTTTTTTCTTCTGGCCAGCCTCATTGTAACATCAAATTTCATTGTATTGTTACTAAAATTAGAGTGTTCAAATTACACTGTCGTTTAGGTTGATTTATTGTTTAACGTGGGGACTTTCACTCTAAACCTTCCTTAGAAGGCTTGTTAATTAAAGCTACTCGTTAATGAGGCAGCCAACCTCTGATTAAAACCCTTTTTACACAGATTGTAATCAAGAAAATCATACAGTAATATAGAAAAAAGAAGAGAAAAGAATGAGACTTTTCATTAATACAAAACCGGTTGGAATTTACAACCATTAGTACCTCTCAAACTCTTGTACTAAAATATTTTACAAACAAGTGTAAAACGCACATAGCCAACCATGGCCATATTCCCTATCCCCTGGTTATTGAGCCTGTAGTATCTTCCTTTGAGTGGTGCAGAGGTGTAGGAACTTGTTGCCTTTAGTGAAATGGAGAAGCTTGAACATGGAGAGTACTTGAAGCTTGGAAAGAAGATGAATGCTTGTTGAAACGTGCAGAATGCATGGAGGTTTTAAGAGCTTGCAAACTGTAGAAACACAAAGAGAAGAGTATGGATGACAAGCCTGCCAAATGTGTAAAGTTTGGGGTATTTATACAGAGGCTGGTGACTAGACTTACTCCTATTTTGATTCCTAGTCGTATGCTCGTTTGTTGCCAACGGTTGAGGCAACTTTATGATTTTTAGCTCCTATCTTATTGAAGACTTGTTGATGTGGCTGAATGTGTCACTCATCCCAACTTGAGGCAATGTCAATGGCTGAGATTGACTCCTTAACCTTGTAGGAATGCCCTGGTGCTCTTATCTAATCCTTTGTAGGATTTGATGAGATATTGGAGACTTACTACAGTTGTATCCTTGTTGGTGTAGGAATGCACTCTTTTGGAGACTTGTACAAATTGGGCAACTTGTGCATGAGTTGGACTACTACATTTGTCTTCTGGCTGCCTTAGGAGTCTAAAACTACATTGGTCGTGGTCCCCAACTTTTTAAATATAAAAATATAACAATTTTGGGTTTTCTACCTTTATCATTCGTGGAGAAGATGAGCTATCTCTCTTTTTACATATTCTTCCATTCTCCTTTGATAGTGATGGTAGCCACTAATTTATGGAAAAATGTTGTCAGGGGGAGATGACAGCAATGACCAAAAGGAGAAGGAACCAATAACAACCACACAAAACAAAGCTTGGGTGAAAGACTTTACAAAGGTGTTTATATGAAGAAATAAATGGGTTGCCCAAGTTCTTGAATCTCATGCCTCTCCAGATTGTCTCTTCGTCTTTAGGTATTGCTCATCGTATTTTAGACAATAAATCTCGTCTTCCTATTGCTATTAGGAAGGGTACTTGGTTTTGTACTAAGCATCCCATTGCTAGCTATCTATACTATGATTCTTTGTCCCCTATGCTTCGAGCTTTTTCCACCTCCTTGTCTTTTATTTCCATTCCTTGTGGTGTATCTTAGGTTCTATCTCAATTTCGGTGGGGAAGAGCAATGGAGGAGGAAATGCAGGCTTTAGAAAAAAAAACGAACACATGGGATGTTGTAGACCTTCCACAATGAACGCAACCTCAGGGGTGTAGTAGATGGATGTTTTTTGTGAAGTTGAAACCCAATGGTATTGTGGAGAGATACGAGGGTTGATTAGTAGCCGAAGGCTTTACACAAACATATATGATAGATTATTAGGAGACCTTTTCCCCTGTGGCAAAGATGAATTCATTCGCATTCTGATTTCCGTTGTAGCCATTCAAGGGTGGCCTTTATTCCAACTCGATGTCAAGAATGCATTTCTTCATGAACTCAAAGAAGAATATTACATTAATTTTCCTCTAGGTTTTTTGCGTTCTACTGGAAAAAGGAAAGTATGTCACTTAAAAGAAGCTCTATATGGGCTTAAGCAGTTCCCTAGAGCATGGTTTGAGAGATTCCGTGGTGTTATGCTCAAAAATGGGTATAGATTGTTGAAGTATATTAGTTTATGTATCTCTTAACACCTTAAGGTTTTGGGAGAGTTGGTTAATTCACTATTAACATGGTATCAAAGCCAAGCCAGGTCGCGAGTTCGAATTCCATGGAAGTAAAAGTATTCTCCTGGATGTAATACTGAATGTGTGTGCACGTTGTGGCCTTGCACTTGGTTCCCCGAGCATTCCCAGAAGAGAACAGTGTTCCTACAGAGGGGGTCGTTGAAGTATATTAGTTTATGTATCTCTTAACACCTTAGTGTTTTGGGAGAATTGGTTAATTCACTGTTAACATAGACAGTGTCAAGCTGATCACACATTTTGTCAAGCATCAACAGGGAAAGGTGATAGCTCTTATTGTTTATGTAAACAACATTATTGTTATAAGTAATAATCAGTCGGAGATTATTAACCTAAAGAGTTTTATGGGAAAGGAGTTTGACCCGTGTTTGTCGCAAAAACATTCTTTATGCCTGGCGCATATCATATTTCCAGGGTGGTGGTTTATGAGGCCAACATTATTGGGGCATGCAATTGTGAGTGGGTGCTCACAGGCTTATATCAAGGTCTCCTCCTCCCGGATGCAACCACTTGAGCGCCATCTTCCACGAGCAATATTGTGTGCTCATAGGTCTGCAATACCATTTGAGTCCCATCATCATCCGTGAGCAGTATCAGGTGCTCACGAGTCGGCAGCAATGCTTGATCTGCTCCGCTCCCGACTTTTGAGCATTATTTTTTTAATTGCTTGTGGGTCCTGCAAACATTCTCCAAGTGCCCTGGGCTGTTGTCATTTGGGTGGATTGAGTGATTCACGAGGAAGTGGGAAAACACCATCTTTTAGTCAAGATTGTAGTTCCAGTACTCATGTCTGCTGTGCTTGTGAATGCTTGGTTTCCCACATGATGCGATGGCAGGGATAAGTTCAGTGATTGATTGGGAGGGTTCTCAACATGTACTCTTTTTAACTTATTGATTTGTTAGTTTCTTCCACTACCAACAGTTGGCATTACTTTAACTCATATTTTGTTGCAGGCTTGCACACATGACACTTGTACATTAGCATGCCAAATTATCAGCTGCAGCAAATTTTTCTGTAGCTTTTTGTAGCATGACCAAAAAGATCACAAAAAGACAAAGGCCCCATGTTAAAAAGACAAAACAACCTCTTTTAAAAGACAAAATACCCATGCTTTGTAATGTATGCACACATGAACACTGACATCTATGTAGTGAGTTCATAATTTATTGTGTTTGCCTTCAATCTTCCACCGAACTGTTGTGTTGATTCCTATTCATTTGAATCCTTGAAAAGCAACTTTCAAGAATGAAGCAACTTATCTTTAAGGCTTATTGCTCCCTTTATATTGTACTGGATAAGAGTGCTACAGTATTATATATGCATAGTTTCTTTTATGTTTTGAATATGTATTATCTTGAGAAATGACAAGAAAAGGAAATTCTTAACTATCCATTGGCTTTATTCTATGACATTCGAAAGGAGTTGGGCCAATGGTTTAGGAAAAAGACCATGTATCAAGTGGGCTCTGACATCATTTCAGTGTAGTTTTTTGGTTGTCTTCTATGTGTTTTCTGTCAGTTTGATGGTATGAATCAACCTGCATTTTCCGATGTCCAGTTTGGAGGATTTATTAGTATAAATAGGATATCGACAGTGGCCAGATACATACCTTCACACAAAAAAGGAATGCAGTTTATTATTCCTACAGGGTGGCTCCTTTGCCAACCCTAAGCTTGGATATATGTCATATTTTCCTTTTGTTAAGATTTAGAAAAACAATATAATAATAATAATCCAAAATAATAATAATAATAACTAGTACTTTAATTTGTGGATCTGTGTGATCATTTTATATGTTATATATGATTTCAATGAACTGGTAATTGGGTTACAGCAGTTACTGTGTGATTACATGTTCTCTTCGATGAGAACTGTGTATGGCTATTCTAACTTCTCCTTATTAATTGCATGGGTTCAACTATTTTTCTTTGCAGTTCTTTAAAAAGCTTTCAACCTCCCTCAAGGATGTGGTTTGGAAAAGTGAAGAGGACATGCAAAACATGAACAAAGGGTAATTCCCAGTTTGAGGAGCCTAAATATTCATATTCCCTTCAAGGCACTTTGTCAAATATTGTACTTGCTCCTACCTCTTCATTCGTTATTCTCTTTTACAAGACCATTTTCTTCTTTTTTCCAGATGTTAGACAGGAAATGGTTCCACAATGTGATCCGTGTTATTTTTTTTTTGGAAAGCATTGGTCAGTTCCCCATGGGGTTTTGTTTGTATTTTGTCTGTACCCTTCAATACTTGAATTTAATTCATGAAACATGAATAAAGAAGTTCTGGAAAAATATATTCCCTTACAGTTCCTGACTATCAACTAGCATTCAGAGACCCCAATCAAAGTACCAAGAATTGTTTTGGGTCCAAGTTAGAAAGTCGTGTTTCACATAACCGGAGAAAGAACAATATACCAAGACATGTCTGGATGTATAAAGATGATAAAAAGATATTACAGCAAAGGTAACTAAAATTACCTGAATTGGAGAATCCTTACAAAAATTCAAATTAGCTTGTTAACGAGTGTCAGACAATTGTGATAAGAAGTGTATGGAAGGGGGCAATTCTTCTGAAAGATTTTTTTCCACATTACATTTGTGCTTGTTTGTAAGTATGGTATGTGTATGGTGGATATTTATTACTGTTATGTACACAAAATATTAGGACAGGTACATGCAGGAAATTGGGAGTTGAACCTTAAATTGACTATACACTAGTTGATTGTCGAGTAACAAGTTATTTTTAAACAATGTGGCCACTCAACCAGTCAACCCGTTAGACTGTAAACGATTAACTTGCAAGGTTTTACAAAATGCTCTAAGAAGAAAAAATGTATCTTGATGCATATCTTAGTAGTAGATTTTTGGATGTTTGTGGTGTTTACCAACAATGGTGTTTGGTTTTGCAGCATAGCAAAAATTTGGGTGACAATTACTTAATCACAAATTGTGATAATAAGTAAACCGATATTTAAGGCAACAGACTAAGGTCAATAGTGGTTTAGGGTTGTCGATGACAGTTATTTAGGGTAAATATGTGAAGGTGCTTGGTTTGCCCATTAACTTGATGGGTTAGAATTGCTGGAAATTATCATCCATGTTGGATTCGAAAACATTTTTTTTCTTTCTATTTGTAGAATTCTTGTGATTTTTTTCATATATCACAATATATATAGTTACAACTTAGCACCTAGCATTATAGGGAAAGGATGTTCTGTCTAGGATTTAGTGTTCAGGATGGTGTTCCTGAACAGAACATCCTTTCCCCATTCGATAAATATATGCACCGATCTCAATTATGCTTCTAAGAGGACTAAAGTGACTGTAAGTCTCCCCATTCAATAAATATATGCACCGATCTCAATTATGCTTCTAAGAGACTAAAGTGACTATAAGTCTCTCTCTCTCTCTCTCTCTCTCTCTCTCTCTCTAAATGCAAATGAGATGTGAATCATTTTGCGATTAAATGTCTCTTGGATCCCACTGACTTATCCTTGTACCAGTTTAGAAGTGTACTTGTTTTCTTCAAATTACCTTCTAATTAGCTTATTTTAAATAAACTCAAATTCTTTCTAAATTCCGATCTCATTAATATTTGGTTTAATTTACATATCTATTTATTTTTTTATAGTAACCTCAATTAATATTTGATAATTCCCATAAATTACAATTATTTACTTCTTGCAATTGAACCTCAAAAGATTAAAAAAAAAAAAATCTTAAATTCCTTTCTACTCAATTCTTTAAGATAAGTCTCTGGACCATACAATATCCGATAGGAAGAAAATGTTCTATCCAGGATTTGGTGTCCAGGATGGTGTCCTGTACACCAAGGGACAACACATGGACACCCTTTCACGTGTCCTCCCTTGGTGTCCAACCCTAGGAAGATTTTTCAAAGATAATTCAACACGCGAATGATAAGACATTTATGAAAGCCCACCAGATTAAGATTAAGTGTCCAACGAACAGATTTTCTGTCTAGGGTTTTGTATGTCTGAGTGCATAAGGTTAAAACTGTAATAATAGTTTTCAAACAAAAAAATAGGTACGCATAAAAATGGGGTGTGTCGGGTTAAAATCGTAAAATAAAAGTGTTTAAATGAACATTTTCTACCTATTTAAAAGTCACCATATTAAAAAAAACCATCACGTGTCAGCCTGTGTTAGAGGACAGGTAGGACGTACAAAATCCAGGACAGAGCATTTGCTCCCGTCCAAGTAACTTAAAATATAATCTTCATGTCTAAAGTGATGGATTCTTTGTTGAGCATTTACAATCTCTCAAGGACCACATTAACCACCCAACATGCTTAAATTTGTCCTTTTCACATTAAACCCTAAGGCTGTGCTTGGTTGCTAGTTAAGTAATGAAAAACAGTATGGATCTTCAAAGAATCCAAATAGAGTGGCTATTTGGTTGAAATAGGAAAATGTTCATTGGAAATATTGGCTTTAAGGTTTTCCTAATACCTTGATTTCCTTCGTCAAAATCCGATCAAATTGGTCTAATTTTGAAACGAAATACGCTGCACATTATGAAAGTAAGCAATATTTCCTTTTATTTTCTTAGTAAGCGTCTTACTGTATTCTAAATCAACCAAACAATTGTTGGGAAACACAATTTCAGTCTACTTCACTTCACTTTACTCATTTTCTTACAATTAACTTCACTTCACTTTCTTGCATTCTACTAGCAACCAAGCAGAGCCTAAGGAATTGACATAAGAGTGAGAACTAAGAAGCACCCACAAAAAAATGTTTAGTAGGACCTACGGGGATTAAAAATGGGTTCTTACAAGGGATGCAAGTGAACTTAGAAAATAGAAGGAAATAAAGATTAGTTTGAAATGTCCTTACGCAAAAAAATGTGTACTTATATGAGCACATGTGGCAGGCATGTTGAGGATCTATAACAAACATTTTTTGAGTAATGATCTTAATCAATTGGTTCTAAGGAATTTTATAGAAATCCCCTTATCTTTTGAGGTGTTTTTAAAAACACCCTCGTTTTTTGTGATTTTGTATTCTCACATTTTGACTTTGAAACGTTGTATAAATAAACCTTTTTTGTTGTGGTTAAACTAACTTTTTTTTTTGGTAAGGAGCCTAAGCTCAATTTCATTTATCAAAGAGAATCCTTAATACATATATCCATTTGAAGTATGGATGAAATACACTGAGGAACGGGAGTTCCATTCCATTTATAGGTCGACTGTTCCTTAGATGCAATGGCCACCATTGAGTGGGCAGCTTTGTTGTAATCTCGATGATCATATGAAATGGAAACTTGGGGGTGATGCTCTAATAGTTGGTGGCAGTCTACGATGATATTTCTGATCCTCCAAGGGCATGGGGATTGCTTGTCAGTAAGGAGTTGAACTATCACCATGCTATCTCCCTCAATGATTGTGGGCACTAGGAGTAGTTCTTCAAGAAGATTCAGTCCAATTAGGAAAGCAGAGGCTTCTACTTCTTCAAGGCTGCAAGGGTTGAGGCCAGTTGTTGCTCCATTTATGAATGATCTTGTATGGTCTCAGGCTATGGCTGCAGCTGCACTTGATGCTCTTGCTGCCCCATCTACACTGATCTTCATGCTTCCTTCTGGTGGAGCAATCTATTGTGTCGGATGGTGATAGGTTTGGTCTACACTTTTTTGCTTACTTTGGGGATTTGGGTATAGAGAATAATCTTTTGCCATCTGGGTTGCTTTTTCCACAATCTAGCCAGTCAAAATTGTGTGATATTCAAAGACGAATTTATTCCTAGCCTTCCAGATGCACCACATAATTATAGCACCGTGAGTGATCACTATCCCATCTATTAAGGGTGAGAGTCACTCTGTGATCCATTCTCTATAGGATTTGGTATATTATTGGAGCCTAAGTCCCAGGTTCAAGCTGAACCAGACCACTTAAGCCACCTCACATTCGTAGAAAGATGATCTTCGGTTTCTCTCTGTCCTTGTAGATAGGGCATAGAGTATTACATTCTTTGAGGAATCTACCCATTTTGGATTTGAGGGGGAGAGCACCATTGAGACATCTCTAGAGGAAAATGAGGACTCTTGGAGGGATATTTTTTACCTTTCATAATTTTTTCCAAAAGCTTTTGTTTCTTCCTCTTGACTCCTTGATGTAGATCCAGCTGAATCTGCTAGCAATTTATATACTAACTTAGTAGATAAATTTCCAGAAGGGGTTTTAGTCCATATCAGATCATCCTCCTTATCTGGGTCTTCTTTGGATAGGTGAATGTTGAGTATTGACCCAACTGTCACTCTATCAAATATTGAGTGGATTAATTCCTCCTTCCATGTGTGTGAATCCTAGTTGATGAGTTCATTGATTATTAATGGAGCCGTCCTGCCAGGGTTAGATGTTTCACAGAGCAATCTGGAGTTGGTAAGCTGGGGTCATACCATATGTTGGTGTTGAACCCTGAATTGATGATTTTGTTGGTGCCTTTTTTGAGGATATCTCTACATTTGACTATGTCAGACCATGTTTTGGAGGTTGCTTCGGGACATCTTCCTATCTAGAAATTTTGATTTTTTAGGTATTCTACACGTAATAATTTGGACCAGGTTGCATCCGGGTTTTATAGAAATCTCCACCCAATTTTTGTGATCAAGGATTTATTGACCCATTCCATCTCCCTGATTCTCAGGCTGCCTCTTAGTTTCTCCTGTTGAAAGTGGCTCCAGGCTTTCAGATGCAGGTGTTTATCTCCTTCTTTGAATCCCCACCAGAAGTCTCTCTAGAGGGCATTCAGTTTTTTGCATGTATCCTTTAGCAGAAGATGAGTGCCCATTGAGTACATCGGAATGCTTCCTAATACCGCCTTTATCAAAATTAATCTACTTGCATGAGACAACAGTTTGGTTTTTCATCCTGTTAGTCTGGATTTGACTTTTTTCTAGGAGTGGTTGGTAGGTGAATATTTTTTATTGATCCAATAGCAAGTTCGGTCCCAGGTATTTGTCTTCCCTCCCCATTTCAATAACTCTCAGATCTGAAGTTATTTGGTCCCTTTGTTCTTGCTTCACATTACAGCTGAAATGAATTGAGGATTTTTTTATAATTCATCTTCTGTCCTGACCACTTTGCATATGTGTCTAGTGTCTTTTTGATTGTGGATATGGAGATTTTGTTGGCTCTGCTGAATAACAGCAAGTCATCTGCAAACATTAGATGAGACACTGATGGGGCATATCTGTTTATTCTTAGGCCTCTTAGGTAGTAAGATTCTTCCTTTTTGTGTATCATTTGAGTGAGGACTTCAACACATAAAATGAATAGGTAGGGAGATAAAGGACATCCTTGTCTGATTCCTCTGGTAGGCTTGATGAAACCCTCAATTGTGCCATTTATTAGAATAAAAAAGAATGTGGTGGTGATTCCCTCCATAATTAGATCAAAAACTTGCTGACTGAATCCAAAGTTATGCAGAGTTGATTGGAGGAAAGTCTATTCAACTTTGCCATATGCCTTGGACATATCTATCTTGATTGCCAATGCTCCTCTTCTCCTCATTTTGTTTTTTGAGTGGAATAGTTCCTTTGCTATAATCACATTGTCAGAGATCTGCCTGCCTACAACAAAAGCACTTTGGTTGGGAGAAATAAGCCTATGGAGAATAGGCTTTATTCTGTTAGCCAGGATTTTAGTGATCACTTTATATAATACATTGCAAAGAGTGATAGGCCTATAATCAGATGGATATTCATTGTGAATTTTTTTTAGGATTAGCATTAAATTTGTGTGATTTAGTTTATTGGGGAAGTGCTTATTCTTGAAAAAAAAATTGGACAAATCTTACCACATCTTGGCCTACAAATTCCCAACATTTTTGGTAGAAAATTGTAGGGAAACCATCGGGACCAGGAGCTTTCTAGGGATTCATGCTGAAGATGATCTCTCTGATCTCCTCCTCATCCGGGATTTTGGCAATGTGTAGATTCTCTTCCTCTCTGACAAGCTTCTCAATTAAGTGAAGGTCGGTAGGCATTCTTTCTAGATTGGATGTTAAAAAGATCTCATTGAAGTATCTTGAGAAAGAGGAGATTATTTATTAAGGTTGTTCAGTCCAGTCTCCATTATGATCTTTGATGGAAGATATGTTATTTTTTGGCATCTGTTCAGGGTTATGGCATGGAAGAATTTGGTGTTCTTGTCACCCTTTTTAATCCATGTTATTTGGGATCTCTATCTCTAGAAAATTTCTTCATTGAGGAGGGATTTGTCATACCTGTCCATGAGGATCTATTCTTCCCTCCTGGCTTCATCAAAGAAATCCCCTGCCTGGATTTGAACAAGTCTATCTCTTATTGCTGCCAAGTCCTGTTGTACATTCTCTGTTCCATTAGGAAATGCTTTTTCTATAATTGCATAGCTTGTTTATGATATCAGTATTTTGTCCCTGGCTTCAGGCCTCCTTAGAGAATTCTAGAAAGTCATCATTCGTCAACCACATTGCTTCGAATTTGAAGCTTCTTTTTTTCCTGAATTTTCTAGATTTCTCTAAGTTTAATAATATGGAGTTGTGATCACTATTGATGGCGGGTAGGTGTGTGACTGTTGCATTAGTGAATTTGAGTCTCCAGTTGCAGTCTGTAAATGCCCTATCTAGTCTTTCCTGGAATAGGAATTGTGCTTATCGTCTGTTTGACTAGGTGTAAGCTGGTCCTACATATCCCAAATCTATCCACCCACAGTAATTGATGAAATCCATGAACTCCGTGAATTCTTGCTCTTGTAGGAAATTGCCTCCCTCTTTCTCCCATGGAGATCTTACTACAATGAAGTCTTTGATACAGCACCAAGGTGCCATGTATAAGTCTGCAAACCTTCTAATGTCCTGCCAGATCTTGCTTTGGTCTTGTTTTTTTGGGCATCCATACACTCCTAGCAGTGCCCAATTCGGGGAGTTGTGGGTTTGAATCTTTGCCACAATGATGTTTTTAGATGAACTGATGATGTTTATTGAGATTGTCTCTTTCCAGAGCAGCCATAATCCTTCAAATCTCCTTGATGATGGTACAATACAATGATTCGACCACCCAATTCTATCAATGACTATTTTTTATTTTTCCTCGAACATTTTTGTTTCTGAGAGGAATAAAAGTTCTACTTGGGTGGCTCTGAGTAGTGAGATTAAGGTTCGAACTATTGGGTCACTACCCCCACCTCGACAGTTCCATGACAACACTTTCATTTTCCTTACGGATGTTTCAGGCAAGCCGCCACTACCCTTTCAGTAGAGTAACTCCCACTGGAGTGTGTTGTATCTGCTTGGTTATAATGTTGTTTCCCCTTAGGTGTGTGCTTTTGTCCTTCCAGTGAGTCTAGCCTAAGGTTTGAGATTTGGCCGAGGAAGTACCTGAGGTACCTTTTCTTGTCTTTTGGATTTATGGGTGTCAAAATCGTCAGCACGAGCTTTCCCCCATTCCTTTTTCTTTGTTTTAATGGAACTAAGAGTGAATTCAAGTGAATCATCTGTCTGCATTGCTTCATGCTCCATTGGAATTGGCTGGTTTTGTGAATCAACCATGTATGGCTCTTTGTCTTCTTCTTGGCTTAATTTTGGTTCATCATCTTGAAGTTGGGCTGGTTTAGTTATGGAGCTTGGTTGATCCCTCTCTATAGGAATTAGAGGTAGTGAATGGTTGAGATGATTTTGGGTCACCTACCCTATGGTCCCCACTAATGTTTGAGCTTCATAGCTCGTGATGGTTGGTACTCCATCTTGGTTTGAGAGTAAAAGATCATCCCTCTTTGTTAACTTTTGCTACCATTGGATTTGCTTGGTTGTTGGATCCGTGGGGGAGAGGGAATCTTCAAGATTATTGGTAAGAGTATCATCTCTCAAATCGGAAGGCATCATTAGTGGGTTATGTAATTTCCACTTTTGGATGGGGTGAGGAATTGAAAATCCCACTCGATCAGCAGGGATAATACCTTGTAGATTTTCTACCTTTTTGGTAGAAGAAGCAATTGTGTGCGATGATGAGACTTGTTTGGCTCCTTACAGTTGATCGGTGTTGGTTATGACACCTGGAATGGGATTCGCCAGGATTGCCTTTGTTATCTCATTTGATTTTGCACCAGCTAGTGTGGACGGATACATCGCCGCTTGTATGGTAGGTTTGGGAAACTTGTAGGGGATTGGAGGAAATCACTCCCACCAGATCGAGTGCTAGTTGTGATGAATAGACCATATTGGCCTTACATTAATAAACTATCTCTTCAAGGAGATTTTTTTCAAAGTTATAATTGATAGGGCTTTGTCCTTCTATACACCAATTGGAGGAAATAGACTGTATAACCCATTAGATAGAGCCTTTCTCATATGCGTAGTGAAGAGGAAAAAACACAAGTCGAATGATCATAGTGATATTGAGAGAGGAACCTTTGTAGCTCCACTTCGTGTTGTTCTTGTATTGCTCTTATCACAGAGCGATGCATGATTAAGGATAATAGAGTGACTTAGTGCAAAAGAGATGAAAACAAGATAATTTTATTTCCCCTAAGCACCCTTCTTTATTTCTTATCACATGCCACTCTGGTGAAAGCAACACTTAGAAGAGTTATAAAGGATCATGAGTGATAACCATCCCATTAATGAATTGATATTGTGAACTAGCATATATTTATGTATTAAAACTCTAAGACATTTAATATAGCATTTAGATAATTAAGTTGGCCTGAGATTGCCTAGCTAGAAAGAGTCGCGTGATATCCAAGTTATGGATCATCCTGCTGGAAATATGTGTCCTGACAAAACCATTCACATAAAATATAAGTATGATTAATTAATTAATTAATTAATAATAATTAATATTCTATCATCACATGAATTTGTTTCTTTATATAGGTAATTATTTGATCTCATGAGAT